>CAUEHS010000534.1:0-107262 GCA_958510865.1 Myrrha octodecimguttata
CCCTTACCCTTACCCTTACCCTTACCCTTGCTTTTACCCTTAGGCTTACCCTTACCTTTACCCTTACCCTTACCCTTACCCTTACCCTTACCCTTACCCTTGCTTTAACCCTTAAGCTTACCCTTACCCTCACCCTTACCCTTACCCTTACCCTTGCTTTTACCCTTAAGCTTACCCTTACCCTTACCCTTACCCTTACCCTTACCCTTGTTTTACCCTTAGGCTTACCCTTACCCTTACCCTTACCCTTACCCTTGCTTTTATTCTTAAGCTTACCCTTACCCTTACCCTTACCCTTACCCTTACCCTTACCCTTACCTTTACCCTTACCCTTGCTTTTACCCTTAGGCTTACCCTAACCTTTACCCTTACCCTTACCCTTACCCTTACCCTTACCCTTACCCTTACCCTTACCCTTACCCTTACCCTTACCCTTACCCTTACCCTTGCTTTTACCCTTAAGCTTACCCTTACCCTTACCCTTACCCTTACCCTTACCCTTACCCTTACCCTTACCCTTGCTTTTACCCTTAAGCTTACCCTTACCCTTACCCTTACCCTTACCCTCACCCTTACCCTTACCCTTACCCTTGCTTATACCCTTAAGCTTACCCTTACCCTTACCCTTACCGTTACCCTTACCCTTACCCTTACCCTTACCCTTACCCTTACCCTTGCTTTTACCCTTAGGCTTACCCTTAACTTTACCCTTACCCTTACCCTTACCCTTACCCTTGCTTTTACCCTCAAGCTTACCCTTACCCTTACCCTTACCCTTACCCTAACCCTTACCCTTGCTTTTACCTTAAGCTTACCCTTACCCTTACCCTTACCCTTACCCTTACCCTTACCCCTACCCTTACCCTTACCCTTACCCTTACCCTCACCCTTGCTTTTACCTTAAGCTTACCCTTACCCTTACCCTTACCCTTACCCTTACCCTTACCCTTACCCTTACCCTTACCCTTACCCTTACCCTTACCCTAACCCTTGCTTTTACCCTTAAGCTTACCTTACCCTTACCCTTACCCTTACCCTTACCCTTACCCTTACCCTTACCCTTACCCTTGCTTTTACCCTAAGGCTTAGGCTTACCTTTACCCTTACCCTTACCCTTACCCTTGCTTTTACCCTTAAGCTTACACTTACCCTTACCCTTACCCTTACCCTTACCCTTACCCTTGCTTTTACCTTAAGCTTACCCTTACCCTTACCCTTACCCTTACCCTTACCCTTACCCTTACCCTTACCCTTACCCTTACCCTTGCTTTTACCCTTACCCTTACCCTTGCTTTTACCCTTAGGCTAACCCTTACCCTTACCCTTACCCTTACCCTTACCCTTACCCTTACCCTTGCTTTTACCTTAAGCTCACCCTTACCTTACCCTTACCCTTACCCTTACCCTTACCCTTACCCTTACCCTTACCCTTACCCTTGCTTTTACCCTTAAGCTTACCCTTACCCTTACCCTTACCCTTACCCTTACCCTTACCCTTACCTTACCCTTACCCTTACCCTTACCCTTACCCTTACCCTTACCCTTACCCTTACCCTTACCCTTACCCTTACCCTTACCCTTACCCTTACCCTTGCTTTTACCCTTAAGCTTACCCTTACCCTTACCCTTACCCTTACCCTTACCCTTACCCTTACCCTTACCCTTACCCTTACCCTTACCCTTACCCTTACCCTTGCTTTTACCCTTAAGCTTACCCTTACCCTTACCCTTACCCTTACCCTTACCCTTACCCTTACCCTTACCCTTACCCTTACCCTTACCCTTACCCTTACCCTTACCCTTACCCATACCCTTGCTTTTACCCTTAGGCTTACCCTTACCTTTACCCTTACCCTTACCCTTACCCTTACCCTTACCCTTACCCTTACCCTTACCCTTACCCTTGCTTTTACCCTTGAGCTTACCCTTACCCTTACCCTTACCCTTACCCTTACCCTTACCCTTGCTTTTACCCTTAAGCTTACCCTTACCCTTACCCTTACCCTTACCCTTGCTTTTACCCTTAGGCTAACCCTTACCCTTACCCTTACCCTTACCCTTACCCTTACCCTTACCCTTACCCTTACCCTTACCCTTACCCTTACCGTTACCCTTACCCTTACCCTTACCCTCACCCTTGCTTTTACCCTTAAGCTTACCCTTACCCTTACCCTTACCCTTACCCTTACCCTTACCCTTACCCTTACCCTTACCCTTACCCTTACCCTTACCCTTACCCTTACCCTTACCCTTACCCTTACCCTTACCCTTACCCTTACCCTTACCCTTGCTTTTACCCTTAGGCTTACCCTTACCTTTACCCTTACCCTTACCCTTACCCTTACCCTTACCCTTACCCTTACCCTTACCCTTACCCTTACCCTTACCCTTGCTTTTACCCTTAAGCTTACCCTTACCCTTACCCTTACCCTTACCCTTGCTTTTACCCTTAAGCTTACCCTTTCCCTTACCCTTACCCTTACCCTTACCCTTACCCTTACCCTTACCCTTGCTTTTACCCTTAAGCTTACCCTTACCCTTACCCTTACCCTTACCCTTACCCTTACCCTTACCCTTGCTTTTACCCTTAAGCTTACCCTTACCCTTACCCTTACCCTTACCCTTACCCTTACCCTTACCCTTACCCTTACCCTTACCCTTACCCTTACCCTTACCCTTACCCTTGCTTTTACCCTTAGGCTTACCCTTACCTTTACCCTTACCCTTACCCTTACCCATACCCTTACCCTTACCCTTGCTTTTACCCTTAAGCTTACCCTTACCCTTACCCTTACCCTTACCCTTACCCTTACCCTTGCTTTTACCCTTAAGCTTACCCTTACCCTTACCCTTACCCTTACCCTTACCCTTGCTTTTACCCTTAGGCTTACCCTTACCCTTACCCTTACCCTTACCCTTACCTTTACCCTTACCCTTGCTTTTACCCTTAAGCTTACCCTTACACTTACCCTTACCCTTACCCTTACCCTTACCCTTACCCTTACCCTTACCCTTACCCTTACCCTTACCCTTACCCTTGCTTTTACCCTTAGGCTTACCCTTACCTTTACCCTTACCCTTACCCTTACCCTTACCCTTACCCTTACCCTTACCCTTACCCTTACCCTTACCCTTACCCTTACCCTTACCCTTACCCTTACCCTTGCTTTTACCCTTAAGCTTACCCTTACCCTTACCCTTACCCTTACCCTTACCCTTACCCTTACCCTTACCCTTACCCTTGCTTTTACCCTTAAGCTTACCCTTACCCTTACCCTTACCCTTACCCTTACCCTCACCCTTACCCTTACCCTTACCCTTACCCTTGCTTATACCCTTAAGCTTACCCTTACCCTTACCCTTACCCTTACCCTTACCCTTACCCTTACCCTTACCCTTACCCTTACCCTTACCCTTACCCTTACCCTTACCCTTGCTTTTACCCTTAGGCTTACCCTTACCTTCTTACCTTACCCTTACCCTTACCCTTACCCTTACCCTTACCCTTACCCTTACCCTTACCCTTACCCTTACCCTTACCCTTACCCTTGCTTTTACCCTTAAGCTTACCCTTACCCTTACCCTTACCCTTACCCTAACCCTTACCCTTGCTTTTACCCTTTAGCTTACCCTTACCCTTACCCTTACCCTTACCCTTACCCTTACCCTTACCCTTACCCTTACCCTTACCCTTACCCTTACCCTTACCCTTACCCTTACCCTTACCCTTACCCTTACCCTTACCCTTACCCTTACCCTTACCCTTACCCTTGCTTTTACCCTTAGGCTTACCCTTACCTTTACCCTTACCCTCACCCTTACCCTTACCCTTACCCTTACCCTTACCCTTACCCTTACCCTTACCCTTACCCTTACCCTTACCCTTACCCTTACCCTTACCCTTACCCTTACCCTTGCTTTTACCCTTAAGCTTACCCTTACCCTTACCCTTACCCTTACCCTTACCTTTACCCTTGCTTTTACCCTTAAGCTTACCCTTACCCTTACCCTTACCCTTACCCTTAACCTTGCTTTTACCCTTAAGCTTACCCTTACCCTTACCCTTACCCTTACCCTTACCTTTACCCTTGCTTTACCCTTAAGCTTACCCTTACCCTTACCCTTACCCTTACCCTTACCCTTACCCTTGCTTTTACCCTTAGGCTTACCCTTACCCTTACCCTTACCCTTACCCTTGCTTTTACCCTTAAGCTTACCCTTACCCTTACCCTTACTCTTACCCTTACCCTTACCCTTACCCTTACCCTTACCCTTACCCTTACCCTTACCCTTACCCTTACCCTCACCCTTGCTTTTACCCTTAGGCTTACCCTTACCTTTACCCTTACCCTAACCTTTACCCTTACCCTTACCCTTACCCTTACCCTTGCTTTTACCCTTAAGCTTACCCTTACCCTTACCCTTACGCTTACCCTTACCCTTACCCTTACCCTTGCTTTTACCCTTAAGCTTACCCTTACCCTTACCCTTACCCTTACCCTTACCCTTACCCTTACCCTTACCCTTACCTTTACCCTTGCTTTTACCCTTAAGCTTACCCTTACCCTTACCTTACCCTTACCCTTACCCTAACCCTTACCCTTGCTTTTACCCTTAAGCTTACCCTTACCCTTACCCTTACCCTTGCTTTTACCCTTAGGCTTACCCTTACCCTTACCCTTACCCTTACCCTTGCTTTTACCCTTAAGCTTACCCTTACCCTTACCCTTACTCTTACCCTTACCCTTACCCTTACCCTTACCCTTACCCTTACCCTTACCCTTACCCTTACCCTTACCCTTGCTTTTACCCTTAGGCTTACCCTTACCTTTACCCTTACCCAACCCTTACCCTTACCCTTACCCTTACCCTTACCCTTGCTTTTACCCTTAAGCTTACCCTTACCCTTACCCTTACCCTTACCCTTACCCTTACCCTTACCCTTACCCTTACCCTTACCCTTGCTTTTACCCTTAAGCTTACCCTTACCCTTACCCTTACCTTACCCTTACCCTTACCCTTACCCTTACCCTTACCCTTACCCTTACCCTTACCCTTACCCTTACCCTTACCCTTACCCTTGCTTTTACCCTTAAGCTTACCCTTACCCTTACCCTTACCCTTACCCTTACCCTTACCTTACCCTTACCCTTACCCTTATCCTTGCTTTTACCCTTAGGCTTACCCTTACCTTTACCCTTACCCTTACCCTTACCCTTACCCTTACCCTTGCTTTTACCCTTATGCTTACCCTTACCCTTACCCTTACCCTTACCCTTACCCTTAAGCTTACCCTTACCCTTACCCTTACCCTTACCCTTACCCTTACCCTTACCCTTACCCTTACCCTTACCCTTACCCTTACCCTTGCTTTTACCCTTAAGCTTACCCTTACCCTTACCCTTACCCTTACCCTTACCCTTGCTTTTACCCTTAAGCTTACCCTTACCCTTACCCTTACCCTTACCCTTAAGTTTTCCCTTACCCTTACCCTTACCCTTACCCTTACCCTTACCCTTACCCTTACCCTTACCCTTACCCTTACCCTTACCCTTACCCTTACCCTTACCCTTACCCTTACCCTTACCCTTGCTTTTACCCTTAAGCTTACCCTTACCCTTACCCTTACCCTTAAGCTTACCCTTACCCTTACCCTTACCCTTACCCTCACCCTTACCCTTACCCTTGCTTTTACCCTTAAGCTTACCCTTACCCTTACCCTTACCCTTACCCTTAAGCTTACCCTTACCCTTACCCTTACCCTTACCCTTACCCTTACCCTTGCTTTTACCCTTAAGCTTACCCTTACCCTTACCCTTACCCTTACCCTTAAGCTTACCCTTACCCTTACCCTTACCCTTACCCTTACCCTTACCCTTACCCTTACCCTTACCCTTACCCTTACCCTTACCCTTACCCTTACCCTTACCCTTACCCTTACCCTTACCCTTGCTTTTACCCTTAAGCTTACCCTTACCCTTACCCTTACCCTTACCCTTGCTTTCACCCTTAAGCTTACCCTTACCCTTACCCTTACCCTTAAGCTTACCCTTACCCTTACCCTTACCCTTACCCTTACCCTTACCCTTACCCTTACCCTTACCCTTACCCTTACCCTTACCCTTACCCTTGCTTTTACCCTTAAGCTTACCCTTACCCTTACCCTTAACCTTACCCTTACCCTTACCCTTACCCTTACCCTTACCCTTACCCTTGCTTTTACCCTTAGGCTTACCCTTACCTTTACCCTTACCCTTACCCTTACCCTTACCCTTACCCTTACCCTTACCCTTACCTTTACCCTTACCCTTGCTTTTACCCTTAAGCTTACCCTTACCCTTACCCTTACCCTTACCCTTACCCTTACTCTTGCTTTTACCCTTAAGCTTACCCTTACCCTTACCCTTACCCTTACCCTTACCCTCGCTTTTACCCTTAGGCTTACCCTTACCCTTTCCCTTACCCTTACCCTTGCTTTTACCCTTAAGCTTACCCTTGCCCTTACCCTTACCCTTACACTTACCCTTACCCTTACCCTTACCCTTACCCTTACCCTAACCCTTACCCTTACCCTTACCCTTACCCTTACCCTTGCTTTTACCCTTAGGCTTACCCTTACCTTTACCCTTACCCTTACCCTTACCCTTACCCTTACCCTTACCCTTGCTTTTACCCTTAAGCTTACCCTTACCCTTACCCTTACCCTTACCCTTACCCTTACCCTTACCCTTACCCTAACCCTTGCTTTTACCCTTAAGCTTACCCTTACCCTTACCCTTACCCTTACCCTTACCCTTACCCTTACCCTCACCCTTGCTTTTACCCTTAAGATTACCCTTACCCTTACCCTTACCCTTACCCTTACCCTTACCCTTACCCTTGCTTTTACCCTTAAGCTTACCCTTACCCTTACCCTTACCCTTACCCTTGCTTTTACCCTTAGGCTTACCCTTACCCTTACCCTTACCCTTACCCTTGCTTTTACCCTTAAGCTTACCCTTACCCTTACCCTTACCCTTACTCTTACCCTTACCCTTACCCTTACCCTTACCCTTGCTTTTACCCTTAGGATTACCCTTACCTTTACCCTAACCCTTACCCTTACCCTTACCCTTACCCTTACCCTTACCCTTACCCTTACCCTTACCCTTACCCTTACCCTTGCTTTTACCCTTAAGCTAACCCTTACCCTTACCCTTACCCTTACCCTTACCCTTAACCTTACCCCTACCCTTGCTTTTACCCTTAAGCTCACCCTTACCCTTACCCTTACCCTTACCCTTACACTTACCCTTACCCTGACCCTTACCCTTGCTTTTACCCTTAAGCTTACCCTTACCCTTACCCTTACCCTTACCCTTAAGCTTACCCTTACCCTTACCATTACCCTTACCCTTACCCTTACCCTTACCCTTGCTTTTACCCTTAAGCTTACCCTTACCCTTACCCTTACCCTTACACTTACCCTTACCCTTGCTTTTACCCTTAAGCTTACCCTTACCCTTACCCTTACCCTTACTCTTTCCCTTGCTTTTACCCTTACCCTTACCCTTACCCTTACCCTTACCCTTACCCTTACCCTTACCCTTACCCTTACCCTTGCTTTTACCCTTAAGCTTACCCTTACCCTTACCCTTACCCTTACCCTAACCCTTACCCTTAAACTTACCCTTACCCTTACCCTTACCCTTACCCTTACCCTTGCTTTTACCCTTAGGCTTACCCTTACCTTTACCCTTACCATTACCCTTACCCTTACCCTTACCCTTACCCTTACCCTTACCCTTGCTTTTACCCTAAAGCTTACCCTTACCCTTACCCTTACCCTTACCCTTACCCTTACCCTTACCCTTACCCTTACCCTTACCCTTGCCTTTACCCTTAAGCTTACCCTTACCCTTACCCTTACCCTTACCCTTACCCTTACCCTTACCCTTACCCTTACCCTTACCCTTACCCTTACCCTTACCCTTACCCTTGCTTTTACCCTTAAGCTTACCCTTACCCTTACCCTTACTCTTACCCTTACCCTTACCCTTACCCTTACCCTTACCCTTGCTTTTACCCTTAAGCTTACCCTTACCCTTACCTTTACCCTTACCCTTACCCTTACCCTTACCCTTACCCTTACCCTTACCCTTACCCTTACCCTTACCCTTACCCTTACCCTTACCCTTACCCTTACCCTTACCCTTACCCTTGCTTTTACCCTTAGGCTTACCCTTACCTTTAGCCTTACCCTTACCCTTACCCTTACCCTTACCCTTACCCTTACCCTTACCCTTACCCTTACCCTTGCTTTTACCCTTAAGCTTACCCTTACCCTTACCCTTACCCTTACCCTTACCCTTACCCTTGCTTTTACCCTTAAGCTTACCCTTACCCTTACCCTTACCCTTACCCTTACACTTACCCTTGCTTTTACCCTTAGGCTTACCCTTACCCTTACCCTTACCCTTACCCTTAAGCTTACCCTTACCCTTACCCTTACCCTTACCCTTACCCTTACCCTTACCCTTACCCTTACCCTTACCCTTACCCTTACCCTTACCCTTACCCTTGCTTTTACCCTTAAGCTTACCCTTACCCTTACCCTTACCCTTACCCTTACTCTTTCCCTTACCCTTACACTTGCTTTGACCCTTAGGCTTACCCTTACCTTTACCCTTACCCTTACCCTTACCCTTACCCTTACCCTTACCCTTACCCTTACCCTTACCCTTACCCTTACCTTTACCCTTGCTTTTACCCTTAAGCTTACCCTTACCCTCACCCTTACCCTTACCCTTACCCTTACCCTTACCCTTACCCTTGCTTTTACCCTTAAGCTTACCCTTACCCTTACCCTTACCCTTACCCTTACCCTTGCTTTTACCCTTAGGCTTACCCTTACCCTTACCCTTACCCTTACCCTTGCTTTTACCCTTAAGCTTACCCTTACCCTTACCCTTACCCTTACCCTTACCCTTACCCTTACCCTTACCCTTACCCTTACCCTTACCCTTACCCTTACCCTTGCTTTTACCCTTAGGCTTAACCTTACCTTTACCCTTACCCTTACCCTTACCCTTACCCTTACCCTTACCCTTACCCTTACCCTTACCCTTACCCTTACCCTTACCCTTGCTTTTACCCTTAAGCTTACCCTTACCCTTACCCTTACCCTTACCCTTACCCTTACCCTTACCCTTGCTTTTACCCTTAAGCTCACCCTTACCCTTACCCTTACCCTTACCCTCACCCTTACCCTTACCCTTACCCTTGCTTATACCCTTAAGCTTACCCTTACCCTTACCCTTACCCTTACCCTTACCCTTACCCTTACCCTTACCCTTACCCTTACCCTTACCCTTACCCTTACCCTTACCCTTACCCTTACCCTTGCTTTTACTCTTAGGCTTACCCTTACCTTTACCCTTACCCTTACCCTTACCCTTACCCTTACCCTTACCCTTACCCTTGCTTTTACCCTTAAGCTTACCCTTACCCTTACCCTTACCCTTACCCTTACCCTAACCCTTACCCTTGCTTTTACCCTTAAGCTTACCCTTACCCTTACCCTTACCCTTACCCTTACCCTTACCCTTACCCTTACCCTTACCCTTGCTTTTACCCTTAAGCTTACCCTTACCCTTACCCTTACCCTTACCCTCACCCTTACCCTTACCCTTACCCTTACCCTTATCCTTACCCTTGCTTTTACCCTTAAGCTTACCCTTACCCTTACCCTTACCCTTACCCTTACCCTTACCCTTACCCTTACCCTTACCCTTGCTTTTACTCTTAGGCTTACCCTTACCTTTACCCTTACCCTTACCCTTACCCTTACCCTTACCCTTACCCTTACCCTTACCCTTACCCTTACCCTTACCCTTACCCTTACCCTTACCCTCACCCTTGCTTTTACCCTTAAGCTTACCCTTACCCTTACCCTTACCCTTACCCTTACCCTTGCTTTTACCCTTAAGCTTACCCTTACCCTTACCCTTACCCTTACCCTTGCTTTTACCCTTAGGCTTACCCTTACCCTTACCCTTACCCTTACCCTTGCTTTTACCCTTAAGCTTACCCTTACCCTTACCCTTACCCTTACTCTTACCCTTACCCTTACCCTTACCCTTACCCTTGCTTTTACCCTTAGGCTTACCCTTACCTTTACCCTTACCCTTACCCTTACCCTTACCCTTACCCTTACCCTTACCCTTACCCTTACCCTTACCCTTACCCTTACCCTTACCCTTACCCTTACCCTTACCCTTACCCTTACCCTTACCCTTACCCTTGCTTTTACCCTTAAGCTAACCCTTACCCTTACCCTTACCCTTACCCTTACCCTTAACCTTACCCTTACCCTTGCTTTTACCCTTAAGCTCACCCTTACCCTTACCCTTACCCTTACCCTTACACTTACCCTTACCCTGACCCTTACCCTTGCTTTTACCCTTAAGCTTACCCTTACCCTTACCCTTACCCTTACCCTTAAGCTTACCCTTACCCTTACCCTTACCCTTACCCTTACCCTTACCCTTGCTTTTACCCTTAAGCTTACCCTTACCCTTACCCTTACCCTTACCCTTACCCTTGCTTTTACCCTTAAGCTTACCCTTACCCTTATCCTTACCCTTACCCTTACCCTTAAGTTTACCCTTACCCTTACCCTTACCCTTAACCTTACCCTTACCCTTACCCTTGCTTTTACCCTTAAGCTTACCCTTACCCTTACCCTTACCCTTACCCTTACCCTAACCCTTACCCTTAACCTTACCCTTACCCTTACCCTTACCCTTACCCTTACCCTTGCTTTTACCCTTACCCTTACCCTTACCCTTACCCTTACCCTTACCCTTACCCTTACCCTTACCCTTACCCTTGCTTTTACCCTTAAGCTAACCCTTACCCTTACCCTTACCCTTACCCTTACCCTTAACCTTACCCTTACCCTTGCTTTTACCCTTAAGCTCACCCTTACCCTTACCCTTACCCTTACCCTTACACTTACCCTTACCCTGACCCTTACCCTTGCTTTTACCCTTAAGCTTACCCTTACCCTTACCCTTACCCTTACCCTTAAGCTTACCCTTACCCTTACCCTTACCCTTACCCTTACCCTTACCCTTACCCTTGCTTTTACCCTTAAGCTTACCCTTACCCTTACCCTTACCCTTACCCTTACCCTTGCTTTTACCCTTAAGCTTACCCTTACCCTTATCCTTACCCTTACCCTTACCCTTAAGCTTACCCTTACCCTTACCCTTACCCTTAACCTTACCCTTACCCTTACCCTTGCTTTTACCCTTAAGCTTACCCTTACCCTTACCCTTACCCTTACCCTTACCCTAACCCTTACCCTTAACCTTACCCTTACCCTTACCCTTACCCTTACCCTTACCCTTGCTTTTACCCTTAGGTTTACCCTTACCTTTACCCTTACCATTACCCTTACCCTTACCCTTACCCTTACCCTTACCCTTACCCTTGCTTTTACCCTTAAGCTTACCCTTACCCTTACCCTTACCCTTACCCTTACCCTTACCCTTACCCTTACCCTTACCCTTGCTTTTACCCTTAAGCTTACCCTTACCCTTACCCTTACCCTTACCCTTACCCTTACCCTTACCCTTACCCTTACCCTTACCCTTACCCTTACCCTTACCCTTACCCTTACCCTTACCCTTACCCTTACCCTTACCCTTGCTTTTACCCTTAAGCTTACCCTTACCCTTACCTTTACTCTTACCCTTACCCTTACCTTTACCCTTACCCTTTCTTTTACCCTTAAGCTTACCCTCACCCTTACCTTTACCCTTACCCTTACCCTTAAACTTACCCTTACCCTTACCCTTACCCTTACTCTTACCCTTACCCTTACCCTTACCCTTACCCTTACCCTTACCCTTACCCTTACCCTTACCCTTGCTTTTACCCTTAGGCTTACCCTTACCTTTAGCCTTACCCTTACCCTTACCCTTACCCTTACCCTTACCCTTACCCTTGCTTTTACCCTTAAGCTTACCCTTACCCTTCTCCTTACCCTTACCCTTACCCTTACCCTTACCCTTACCCTTGCTTTTACCCTTAAGCTTACCCTTACCCTTACCCTTACCCTTACACTTACCCTTGCTTTTACCCTTAGGCTTACCCTTACCCTTACCCTTACCCTTACCCTTAATCTTACCCTTACCCTTACCCTTACCCTTACCCTTACCCTTACCCTTACCCTTACCCTTGCTTTTACCCTTAAGCTTACCCTTAACCTTACCCTTACCCTTACCCTTACCCTTACCCTTATCCTTACCCTTACCCTTACCCTTACCCTTGCTTTGACCCTTAGGCTTACCCTTACCTTTACCCTTACCCTTACCCTTACCCTTACCCTTACCCTTACCCTTACCCTTACCCTTACCCTTACCCTTACCCTTGCTTTTACCCTTAAGCTTACCCTTACCCTTACCCTTACCCTTACCCTTACCCTTACCCTTACCCTTGCTTTTACCCTTAAGCTTACCCTTACCCTTACCCTTACCCTTACCCTTACCCTTGCTTTTACCCTTAGGCTTACCCTTACCCTTACCCTTACCCTTACCCTTGCTTTTACCCTTAAGCTTACCCTTACCCTTACCCTTACCCTTACCCTTACCCTTACCCTTACCCTTACCCTTACCCTTACCCTTACCCTTACCCTTACCCTTGCTTTTACCCTTAGGCTTAACCTTACCTTTACCCTTACCCTTACCCTTAACCTTACCCTTACCCTTACCCTTACCCTTACCCTTACCCTTAGCCTTACCCTTACCCTTACCCTTACCCTTACCCTTACCCTTACCCTTACCCTTGCTTTTACCCTTAAGCTTACCCTTACCCTTACCCTTACCCTTACCCTTACCCTTACCCTTGCTTTTACCCTTAAGCTTACCCTT
Organism: Myrrha octodecimguttata; assembly: GCA_958510865.1. Classification (NCBI taxonomy): domain Eukaryota; kingdom Metazoa; phylum Arthropoda; class Insecta; order Coleoptera; family Coccinellidae; genus Myrrha; species Myrrha octodecimguttata. The sequence goes on from CAUEHS010000534.1 coordinate 12,918, forward strand.
ACCCTTACCCTTACCCTTACCCTCACCCTTACCCTTACCCTTACCCTTGCTTATACCCTTAAGCTTACCCTTACCCTTACCCTTACCCTTACCCTTACCCTTACCCTTACCCTTACCCTTACCCTTACCCTTACCCTTACCCTTACCCTTACCCTTACCCTTACCCTTACCCTTACCCTTGCTTTTACCCTTAAGCTTACCCTTACCCTTACCCTTACCCTTACCCTTTCCCTTACCCTTGCTTTTACCCTTAGGCTTTCCCTTACCCTTACCCTTACCCTTACCCTTGCTTTTACCCTTAAGCTTAACCTTACCCTTACCCTTACCCTTACTCTTACCCTTACCCTTACCCTTACCCTTACCCTTGCTTTTACCCTTAGGCTTACCCTTACCTTTACCCTTACCCTTACCCTTACCCTTACCCTTACCCTTACCCTTACCCTTACCCTTACCCTTACCCTTACCCTTGCTTTTACCCTTAAGCTAACCCTTACCCTTACCCTTACCCTTACCCTTACCCTTAACCTTACCCTTACCCTTGCTTTTACCCTTAAGCTCACCCTTACCCTTACCCTTACCCTTACCCTTACACTTACCCTTACCCTGACCCTTACCCTTGCTTTTACCCTTAAGCTTACCCTTACCCTTACCCTTTCCCTTAAGCTTACCCTTACCCTTACCCTTACCCTTACCCTTACCCTTACCCTTACCCTTGCTTTTACCCTTAAGCTTACCCTTACCCTTACCCTTACCCTTACCCTTACCCTTGCTTTTACCCTTAAGCTTACCCTTACCCTTACCCTTACCCTTAGCCTTACCCTTAAGCTTACCCTTACCCTTACCCTTACCCTTACCCTTACCCTTACCCTTACCCTTACCCTTACCCTTGCTTTTACCCTTAAGCTTACCCTTACCCTTACCCTTACCCTTACCCTTACCCTAACCCTTACCCTTAACCTTACCCTTACCCTTACCCTTACCCTTACCCTTACCCTTACCCTTACCCTTGCTTTTACCCTTAGGCTTACCCTTACCTTTACCCTTACCATTACCCTTACCCTTACCCTTACCCTTACCCTTACCCTTACCCTTGCTTTTACCCTTAAGCTTACCCTTACCCTTACCCTTACCCTTACCCTTACCCTTACCCTTATCCTTACCCTTACCCTTACCCTTGCTTTTACCCTTAAGCTTACCCTTAACCTTACCCTTACCCTTACCCTTACCCTTACCCTTACACTTACCCTTACCCTTACCCTTGCTTTTACCCTTAAGCTTACCCTTACCCTTACCCTTACTCTTACCCTTACCCTTACCCTTACCCTTACCCTTGCTTTTACCCTTAAGCTTACCCTTACCCTTACCTTTACCCTTACCCTTACCCTTACCATTACCCTTACCCTTACCCTTACCCTTACCCTTACCCTTACCCGTGCTTTTACCCTAAGGCTTACCCTTACCTTTAGCCTAACCCTTACCCTTACCCTTACCCTTACCCTTACCCTTACCCTTGCTTTTACCCTTATGCTTACCCTTACCCTTACCCTTACCCTTACCCTTACCCTTGCTTTTACCCTTAAGCTTACCCTTACCCTTACCCTTACCCTTACACTTACCCTTGCTTTTACCCTTAGGCTTACCCTTACCCTTACCCTTACCCTTACCCTTAAGCTTACCCTTACCCTTACCCTTACCCTTACCCTTACCCTTACCCTTACCCTTACCCTTACCCTTACCCTTACCCTTGCTTTTACCCTTAAGCTTACCCTTACCCTTACCCTTACCCTTACCCTTACCCTTACCCTTACCCTTACCCTTACCCTTGCTTTGACCCTTAGGCTCACCCTTACCTTTACCCTTACCCTTACCCTTACCCTTACCCTTACCCTTACCCTTACCCTTACCCTTACCCTTACCCTTGCTTTTACCCTTAAGCTTACCCTTACCCTTACCCTTACCCTTACCCTTACCCTTACCCTTACCCTTGCTTTTACCCTTAAGCTTACCCTTACCCTTACCCTTACCCTTACCCTTACCCTTGCTTTTACCCTTAGGCTTACCCTTACCCTTACCCTTACCCTTACCCTTGCTTTTACCCTTAAGCTTACCCTTACCCTTACCCTTACCCTTATCCTTACCCTTACCCTTACCCTTACCCTTACCCTCACCCTTACCCTTACCCTTACCCTTGCTTTTACCCTTAGGCTTAACCTTACCTTTACCCTTACCCTTACCCTTACCCTTACCCTTACCCTTACCCTTACCCTTACCCTTACCCTTACCCTTACCCTTACACTTACCCTTACCCTTACCCTTGCTTTTACCCTTAAGCTTACCCTTACCCTTACCCTTACCCTTACCCTTACCCTTACCCTTGCTTTTACCCTTAAGCTTACCCTTACCCTTACCCTTACCCTTACCCTCACCCTTACCCTTACCCTTACCCTTGCTTATACCCTTGAGCTTACCCTTACCCTTACCCTTACCCTTACCCTTACCCTTACCCTAACCCTTACCCTTACCCTTACCCTTACCCTTACCCTTACCCTTACCCTTACCCTTACCCTTACCCTTACCCTTACCCTTACCCTTACCCTTGCTTTTACCCTTAAGCTTACCCTTACCTTTACCCTTACCCTTACCCTTACCCTTACCCTTACCCTTACCCTTGCTTTTACCCTTAAGCTTACCCTTACCCTTACCCTTACCCTTACCCTTACCCTAACCCTTACCCTTGCTTTTACCCTTAAGCTTACCCTTACCCTTACCCTTACCCTTACCCTTACCCTTACCCTTACCCTTACCCTTACCCTTACCCTTGCTTTTACCCTTAAGCTTACCCTTACCCTTACCCTTACCCTTACCCTTACCCTTACCCTTACCCTTACCCTTACCCTTACCCTTACCCTTACCCTTACCCTTACCCTTACCCTTACCCTTACCCTTACCCTTACCCTTACCCTTGCTTTTACTCTTAGGCTTACCCTTACCTTTACCCTTACCCTTACCCTTACCCTCACCCTCACCCTTACCCTTACCCTTGCTTTTACCCTTAAGCTCACCCTTACCCTTACCCTTACCCTTACCCTTACCCTTGCTTTTACCCTTAAGCTTACCCTTACCCTTACCCTTAACCTTACCCTTACCCTTGCTTTTACCCTTAGGCTTACCCTTACCCTTACCCTTACCCTTACCCTTGCTTTTACCCTTAAGCTTACCCTTACCCTTACCCTTACTCTTACCCTTACCCTTACCCTTACCCTTACCCTTACCCTTACCCTTACCCTTACCCTTACCCTTACCCTTGCTTTTACCCTTAGGCTTACCCTTACCTTTACCCTTACCCTAACCCTTACCCTTACCCTTACCCTTACCCTTACCCTTGCTTTTACCCTTAAGCTTACCCTTACCCTCACCCTTACCCTTACACTTACCCTTACCCTTACCCTTACCCTTACCCTTGCTTTTACCCTTAAGCTTACCCTTACCCTTACCCTTACCCTTACCCTTACCCTTACCCTTACCCTTACCCTTACCCTTACCCTTACCCTTACCCTTACCCTTACCCTTGCTTTTACCCTTAGGCTTACCCTTACCTTTACCCTTACCCTTACCCTTACCCTTACCCTTGCTTTTACCCTTAAGCTTACCCTTACCCTTACCCTTACCCTTAAGCTTACCCTTACCCTTACCCTTACCCTTACCCTTACCCTTACCCTTACCCTTACCCTTACCCTTACCCTTACCCTTACCCTTACCCTTACCCTTACCCTTACCCTTACCCTTGCTTTTACCCTTAAGCTTACCCTTACCCTTACCCTTACCCTTACCCTTACCCTTGCTTTTACCCTTAAGCTTACCCTTACCCTTACCCTTACCCTTAAGCTTACCCTTACCCTTACCCTTACCCTTACCCTTACCCTTACCCTTACCCTTACCCTTACCCTTACCCTTGCTTTTACCCTTAAGCTTACCCTTACCCTTACCCTTACCCTTACCCTTAAGCTTACCCTTACCCTTACCCTTACCCTTACCCTTACCCTTACCCTTACCCTTACCCTTAACCTTACCCTTGCTTTTACCCTTAAGCTTACCCTTACCCTTACCCTTACCCTTACCCTTAAGCTTACCCTTACCCTTACCCTTACCCTTACCCTTACCCTTGCTTTTACCCTTAAGCTTACCCTTACCCTTACCCTTACCCTTACCCTTAAGCTTACCCTTACCCTTACCCTTACCCTTACCCTTACCCTTACCCTTACCCTTACCCTTACCCTTACCCTCACCCTTACCCTTACCCTTGCTTTTACCCTTAAGCTTACCCTTACCCTTACCCTTACCCTTACCCTTACCCTTACCCTCACCCTTACCCTTGCTTTTACCCTTAGGCTTACCCTTACCTTTACCCTTACCCTTACCCTTACCCTTACCCTTACCCTTACCCTTACCCTTACCCTTGCTTTTACCCTTAAGCTTACCCTTACCCTTACCCTTACCCTTACCCTTACCCTTACCCTTACACTTGCTTTTACCCTTAAGCTTACCCTTACCCTTACTCTTACCCTTACCCTTACCCTTGCTTTTACCCTTAGGCTTACCCTTACCCTTACCCTTACCCTTACCCTTGCTTTTACCCTTAAGCTTACCCTTACCCTTACCCTTACCCTTACCCTTACCCTTACCCTTACCCTTACCCTTACCCTTACCCTTACCCTTACCCTTACCCTTACCCTAAGGGTAAGGGTAAGGGTAAGGGTAAGGGTAAGGGTAAGGGTAAGCTTAAGGGTAAAAGCAAGGCTAAGGGTAAGGGTAAGGGTAAGGGTAAGGGTAAGGGTAAGGGTAAGCTTAAGGGTAAAAGCAAGGGTAAGGGTAAGGGTAAGGGTAAGGGTAAGGGTAAGGGTAAGGGTAAGGGTAAGGGTAAGGGTAAGGGTAAGGGTAAAGGTAAGGGTAAGCCTAAGGGTAAAAGCAAGGGTTAGGGTAAGGGTAAGGGTAAGGGTAAGGGTAAGGGTAAGGGTAAGGGTAAGGGTAAGGGTAAGGGTAAGGGTAAGGGTAAGGGTAAGGGTAAGGGTAAGGGTAAGGGTAAGGGTAAGGGTAAGGGTAAGGGTAAGGGTAAGGGTAAGGGTAAGGGTAAGGGTAAGGGTAAGGGTAAGGGTAAGGGTAAGGGTAAGGGTAAGGGTAAGGGTAAGGGTAAGGGTAAGGGTAAGGGTAAGGGTAAGGGTAAGGGTAAGGGTAAGGGTAAGGGTAAGGGTAAGGGTAAGGGTAAGGGTAAGGGTAAGCTTAAGGGTAAAAGCAAGGGTAAGGGTAAGGGTGAGGGTAAGGGTAAGCCTAAGGGTAAAAGCAAGGGTAAGGGTAAGAGTAAGGGTAAGAGTAAGGGTAAGCTTAAGGGTAAAAGCAAGGGTATGGGTAAGGGTAAGGGTAAGGGTAAGGGTAAGGGTAAGCTTAAGGGTAAAAGCAAGGGTAAGGGTAAGGGTAAGGGTAAGGGTAAGGGTAAGGGTAAAGGTAAGGGTAAGCCTAAGGGTAAAAGCAAGGGTAAGGGTAAGGGTAAGGGTAAGGGTAAGGGTAAGGGTAAGGGTAAGGGTAAGCTTAAGGGTAAAAGCAAGGGTAAGGGTAAGGGTAAGGGTAAGGGTAAGGGTAAGGGTAAGGGTAAGCTTAAGGGTAAAAGCAAGGGTAAGGGTAAGGGTAAGGGTAAGGGTAAGGGTAAGGGTAAGGGTAAGGGTAAGGGTAAGGGTAAGGGTAAGCTTAAGGGTAAAAGCAAGGGTAAGGGTAAGGGTAAGGGTAAGGGTAAGGGTAAGGGTAAGGGTAAGGGTAAGGGTAAGCTTAAGGGTAAAAGCAAGGGTAAGGGTAAGGGTAAGGGTAAGGGTAAGGGTAAGGGTAAGGGTAAGGGTAAAGGTAAGGGTAAGGGTAAGGGTAAAGGTAAGGGTAAGCCTAAGGGTAAAAGCAAGGGTAAGGGTAAGGGTAAGGGTAAGGGTAAGGGTAAGGGTAAGGGTAAGGGTAAGGGTAAGCTTAAGGGTAAAAGCAAGGGTAAGGGTAAGGGTAAGGGTAAGGGTAAGGGTAAGGGTAAGGGTAAGCTTAAGGGTAAGGGTAAGGGTAAGGGTAAGGGTAAGCTTAAGGGTAAAAGCAAGGGTAAGGGTAAGGGTAAGGGTAAGGGTAAGGGTAAGCTTAAGGGTAAAAGCAAGGGTAAGGGTAAGGGTAAGGGTAAGGGTAAGGGTAAGGGTAAGGGTAAGGGTAAGGGTAAGGGTAAGGGTAAGGGTAAGGGTAAGGGTTAGCTTAAGGGTAAAAGCAAGGGTAAGGGTAAGGGTAAGGGTAAGGGTAAGCTTAAGGGTAAAAGCAAGGGAAGGGTAAGGGTAAGGGTAAGGGTAAGGTTAAGGGTAAGGGTAAGGGAAAGGGTAAGGGTAAGCTTAAGGGTAAAAGCAAGGGAAAGGGTAAGGGTAAGGGTAAGGGTAAGGGTAAGAGTAAGGGTAAGCTTAAGGGTAAAAGCAAGGGTAAGGGTAAGGGTAAGGGTAAGGGTAAGGGTAAGGGTAAGTGTAAGGGTAAGGGTAAGGGTAAGGGTAAGGGTAAAGGTAAGGGTAAGCCTAAGGGTAAAAGCAAGGGTAAGGGTAAGGGTAAGGGTAAGGGTAAGGGTAAGGGTAAGGGTAAGGGTAAGGGTAAGGGTAAGGGTAAGGGTAAGGGTAAGGGTAAGGGTAAGGGTAAGGGTAAGGGTAAGGGTAAGGGTAAGGGCAAGGGTAAGGGTAAGGGTAAGGGTAAGCCTAAGGGTAAAAGCAAGGGTAAGGGTAAGGGTAAGGGTAAGGGTAAGGGTAAGCTTAAGGGTAAAAGCAAGGGTAAGGGTAAGGGTAAGGGTAAGGGTAAGGGTAAGGGTAAGCTTAAGGGTAAAAGCAAGGGTAAGGGTAAGGGTAAGGGTAAGGGTAAGGGTAAGGGTAAGGGTAAGGGTAAGGGTAAGGGTAAGGGTAAGGGTAAGGGTAAGGGTAAAGGTAAGGGTGAGCCTAAGGGTAAAAGCAAGGGTAAGGGTAAGGGTAAGGGTAAGGGTAAGGGTAAGGGTAAGGGTAAGGGTAAGGGTAAGGGTAAGGGTAAGGGTAAGGGTAAGGGTAAGGGTAAGGGTAAGGGTAAGGGTAAGGGTAAGGGTAAGCTGAAGGGTAAAAGCAAGGGTAAGGGTAAGGGTAAGGGTAAGGGTAAGGGTAAGGGTAAGGGTAAGGGTAAGGGTAAGCTTAAGGGTAAAAGCAAGGGTAAGGGTAAGGGTAAGGGTAAGGGTAAGGGTAAGGGTAAGGGTAAGGGTAAGGGTAAGGGTAAGGGTAAGGGTAAGGGTAAGGGTAAGCTTAAGGGTAAAAGTAAGGGTAAGGGTAAGGGTAAGGGTAAGGGTAAGGGTAAGGGTAAGGGTAAGGGTAAGCTTAAGGGTAAAAGCAAGGGTAAGGGTAAGGGTAAGGGTAAGGGTAAGGGTAAGGGTAAAGGTAAGGGTAAGCCTAAGGGTAAAAGCAAGGGTAAGGGTAAGGGTAAGGGTAAGGGTAAGGGTAAGGGTAAGGGTTAGGGTAAGGGTAAAGGTAAGAGTAAGCCTAAGGGTAAAAGCAAGGGTAAGGGTAAGGGTAAGGGTAAGGGTAAGGGTAAGGGTAAGGGTAAGGGTAAGGGTAAGGGTAAGGGTAAGGGTAAGGGTAAGGGTAAGAGTAAGGGTAAGGGTAAGGGTAAGCTTAAGGGTAAAAGCAAGGGTAAGGGTAAGGGTAAGGGTAAGCCTAAGGGTAAAAGCAAGGGTAAGGGTAAGGTTAAGGGTAAGGGTAAGGGTAAGCTTAAGGGTAAAAGCAAGGGTAAGGGTAAGGGTAAGGGTAAGGGTAAGGGTAAGCTTAAGGGTAAAAGCAAGGGTAAGGGTAAGGGTGAGGGTAAGGGTAAGGGTAAGGGTAAAGGTAAGGGTAAGCCTAAGAGTAAAAGCAAGGGTAAGGGTAAGGGTAAGGGTAAGGGTAAGGGTAAGGGTAAGGGTAAGGGTAAGGGTAAGGGTAAGCTTAAGGGTAAAAGCAAGGGTAAGGATAAGGGTAAGGGTAAGGGTAAGGGTAAGGTTAAGGGTAAGGGTAAGCTTAAGGGTAAAAGCAAGGGTAAGGGTAAGGGTAAGTTTAAGGGTAAGGGTAAGGGTAAGGGTAAGGGTAAGGGTAAGCTTAAGGGTAAAAGCAAGGGTAAGGGTTAGGGTAAGGGTAAGGGTAAGGGTAAGGGTAAGCTTAAGGGTAAAAGCAAGGGTAAGGGTAAGGGTAAGGGTAAGGGTAAGGGTAAGGGTAAGGGTAAGGGTAAGGGTAAGGGTAAAGGTAAGGGTAAGCCTAAGGGTAAAAGCAAGGGTAAGGGTAAGGGTAAGGGTAAGGGTAAGGGTAAGGGTAAGGGTAAGGGTAAGGGTAAGGGTAAGGGTAAGGGTAAGGGTAAGGGTTAGGGTAAGCTTAAGGGTATAAGCAAGGGTAAGGGTAAGGGTAAGGGTGAGGGTAAGGGTAAGGGTAAGGGTAAGGGTAAGCTTAAGGGTAAAAGCAAGGGTAAGGGTAAGGGTAAGGGTAAGGGTAAGGGTAAGGGTAAGGGTAAGGGTAAGCTTAAGGGTAAAAGCAAGGGTAAGGGTAAGGGTAAGGGTAAGGGTAAGGGTAAGGGTAAGGGTAAGGGTAAGGGTAAGGGTAAAGGTAAGGTTAAGCCTAAGGGTAAAAGCAAGGGTAAGGGTAAGGGTAAGGGTAAGGGTAAGGGTAAGGGTAAGGGTAAGGGTAAGGGTAAGGATAAGGGTGAGGGTAAGGGTAAGGGTAAGGGTAAGGGTAAGGGTAAGGGTAAGGGTAAGGGTAAGCTTAAGGGTAAAAGCAAGGGTAAGGGTAAGGGTAAGGGTAAGGGTAAGCCTAAGGGTAAAAGCAAGGGTAAGGGTTAGGGTAAGGGTAAGGGTAAGGGTAAGCTTAAGGGTAAAAGCAAGGGTAAGGGTGAGGGTAAGGGTAAGGGTAAGGGTAAGGGTAAGGGTAAGCTTAAGGGTAAAAGCAAGGGTAAGGGTAAGGGTAAGGGTAAGGGTAAGGGTAAGGGTAAGGGTAAGGGTAAGGGTAAGGGTAAGGGTAAGGGTAAGGGTAAAGGTAAGGGTAAGCCTAAGGGTCAAAGCAAGGGTAAGGGTAAGGGTAAGGGTAAGGGTAAGGGTAAGGGTAAGGGTAAGGGTAAGGGTAAGGGTAAGTGTAAGCTTAAGGGTAAAAGCAAGGGTAAGGGTAAGGGTAAGGGTAAGGGTAAGGGTAAGGGTAAGGGTAAGGGTAAGGGTTAGGGTAAGCTTAAGGGTAAGGGTAAGGGTAAGGGTAAGGGTAAGCCTAAGGGTAAAAGCAAGGGTAAGTGTAAGGGTAAGGGTAAGGGTAAGGGTAAGCTTAAGGGTAAAAGCAAGGGTAAGGGTAAGGGTAAGGGTAAGGGTAAGGGTAAGGGTAAGCTTAAGGGTAAAAGCAAGGGTAAGGGTAAGGGTAAGGGTAAGGGTAAGGGTAAGGCTAAAGGTAAGGGTAAGCCTAAGGGTAAAAGCAAGGGTAAGGGTAAGGGTAAGGGTAAGGGTAAGGGTAAGGGTAAGGGTAAGGGTAAGGGTAAGGGTAAGGGTAAGGGTAAGGGTAAGGGTAAGGGTAAAGGTAAGGGTAAGGGTAAGCTTAAGGGTAAAAGCAAGGGTAAGGGTAAGGGTAAGGGTAAGGGTAAGAGTAAGGGTAAGGGTAAGGGTAAGCTTAAGGGTAAAAGCAAGGGTAAGGGTAAGAGTAAGGGTAAGGGTAAGGGTAAGGGTAAGGGTAAGGGTAAGGGTAAGGGTAAGGGTAAGGGTAAGCTTAAGGGTAGAAGCAAGGGTAAGGGTAAGGGTAAGGGTAAGGGTAAGGGTAAGGGTAAGGGTAAGGGTAAGGGTAAGGGTAAGCTTAAGGGTAAAAGCAAGGGTAAGGGTAAGGGTAAGGGTAAGGGTGAGGGTAAGGGTAATGGTAAGGGTAAAGGTAAGGGTAAGCCTAAGGGTAAAAGCAAGGGTAAGGGTAAGGGTAAGGGTAAGGGTAAGGGTAAGGTTAAGGGTAAGGGTAAGGGTAAGGGTAAGGGTAAGGGTAAGGGTAAGCTTAAGGGTAAAAGCAAGGGTAAGGGTAAGGGTAAGGGTAAGGGTAAGTGTAAGGGTAAGGGTAAGCTTAAGGGTAAGGGTAAGGGTAAGGGTAAGCTTAAGGGTAAAAGCAAGGGTAAGGGTAAGGGTAAGGGTAAGGGTAAGGGTAAGCTTAAGGGTAAAATCAAGGGTAAGGGTAAGGGTAAGGGTAAGGGTAAGGGTAAGGGTAAGGGTAAGGGTAAGCTTAAGGGTAAGGGTAAGGGTAAGGGTAAGGGTAAGCTTAAGGGTAAAAGCAAGGGTGAGGGTCAGGGTAAGGGTAAGTGTAAGGGTAAGGGTAAGGGTAAGGGTAAGGGTGAGCTTAAGGGTAAAAGCAAGGGTAAGGGTAAGGTTAAGGGTAAGGGTAAGGGTAAGGGTAAGGGTTAGCTTAAGGGTAAAAGCAAGGGTAAGGGTAAGAGTAAGGGTAAGGGTAAGGGTAAGGGTAAGGGTAAGGGTAAGGGTAAGGGTAAGGGTAAGGGTAAGGGTAAGGGTAAGGGTAAAGGTAAGGGTAAGCCTAAGGGTAAAAGCAAGGGTAAGGGTAAGGGTAAGGGTAAGGGTAAGAGTAAGGGTAAGGGTAAGGGTAAGGGTAAGCTTAAGGGTAAAAGCAAGGGTAAGGGTAAGGGTAAGGGTAAGGGTAAGCCTAAGGGTAAAAGCAAGGGTAAGGGTAAGGGTAAGCTTAAGGGTAAAAGCAAGGGTAAGGGTAAGGGTAAGGGTAAGGGTAAGGGTAAGGGTAAGCTTAAGGGTAAAAGCAAGGGTGAGGGTAAGGGTAAGGGTAAGGGTAAGGGTAAGGGTAAGGGTAAGGGTAAGGATAAGGGTAAGCTTAAGGGTAAAAGCAAGGGTAAGGGTAAGGGTAAGGGTAAGGGTAAGGGTAAGGGTAAGGGTAAGGGTAAGCTTAAGGGTAAAAGCAGGGGTAAGGGTAAGGGTAAGGGTAAGGGTAAGGGTAAAGGTAAGGGTAAGCCTAAGGGTAAAAGCAAGGGTAAGGGTAAGGGTAAGGGTAAGGGTAAGGGTAAGCTTAAGGGTAAAAGCAAGGGTAAGGGTAAGGGTAAGGGTAAGGGTAAGCTTAAGGGTAAAAGCAAGGGTGAGGGTAAGGGTAAGGGTAAGGGTAAGGGTAAGGGTAAGGGTAAGGGTAAGGGTAAGTTTAAGGGTAAAAGCAAGGGTTATGGTAAGGGTAAGGGTAAGGGTAAGGGTAAGGGAAGGGTAAGGGTAAGGGTAAGGGTAAGCTTAAGGGTAAAAGCAAGGGTAAGGGTAAGGGTAAGGGTAAGGGTAAGGGTAAAGGTAAGGGTAAGCCTAAGGGTAAAAGCAAGGGTAAGGGTAAGGGTAAGGGTAAGAGTAAGGGTAAGGGTTAGGGTAAGGGTAAGGGTAAGGGTAAGGGTAAGGGTAAGGGTAAGGGTAAGGGTAAGGGTAAGGGTAAGGGTAAGGGTAAGGGTAAGGGTAAGGGTAAGCTTAAGGGTAAAAGCAAGGGTAAGGGTAAGGGAAAGGGTAAGGGTAAGCCTAAGGGTAAAAGCAAGGGTAAGGGTAAGGGTAAGGGTAAGGGTAAGGGTAAGCTTAAGGGTAAAAGCAAGAGTAAGGGTAAGGGTAAGGGTAAGGGTAAGGGTAAGGGTAAGCTTAAGGGTAAAAGCAAGGGTAAGGGTAAAGGTAAGGGTAAGGGTAAGGGTAAGGGTAAGGGTAAGGGTAAGGGTAAGGGTAAAGGTAAGGGTAAGCCTAAGGGTAAAAGCAAGGGTAAGGGTAAGGGTAAGGGTAAGGGTAAGGGTAAGGTTAAGGGTAAGGGTAAGGGTAAGCTTAAGGGTAAAAGCAAGGGTAAGGGTAAGGGTAAGGGTAAGGGTAAGGGTAAGGGTAAGGGTAAGGGTAAGGGTAAGGGTAAGGGTAAGGGTAAGCTTAAGGGTAAGGGTAAGGGTAAGGGTAAGGGTAAGCTTAAGGGTAAAAGCAAGGGTGAGGGTAAGGGTAAGGGTAAGGGTAAGCTTAAGGGTAAAAGCAAGGGTAAGGGTAAGGGTAAGGGTAGGGGTAAGGGTAAGGGTAAGGGTAAGGGTAAGGGTAAGGGTAAGCTTAAGGGTAAGGGTAAGGGTAAGGGTAAGCTTAAGGGTAAAAGCAAGGGTAAGGGTAAGGGTAAGGGTAAGGGTAAGGGTAAGGGTAAGGGTAAGGGTAAGGGTAAGCTTAAGGGTAAGGGTAAGGGTAAGGGTAAGGGTAAGCTTAAGGGTAAAAGCAAGGGTAAGGGTAAGGGTGAGGGTAAGGGTAAGGGTAAGGGTAAGGGTAAGCTTAAGGGTAAGGGTAAGGGTAAGGGTAAGGGTAAGCTTAAGGGTAAAAGCAAGGGTAAGGGTAAGGGAAAGGGTAAGGGTAAGGGTAAGGGTAAGGGTAAGGGTAAGGGTAAGGGTAAGGGTAAGGGTAAGGGTAAGGGTAAGGGTAAGGGTAAGGGTAAGGGTAAGGGTAAGGGTAAGGGAAAGCTTAAGGGTAAGGGTAAGGGTAAGGGTAAGGGTAAGCTTAAGGGTAAAAGCAAGGGTAAGGGTAAGGGTTAGGGTAAGGGTAAGGGTAAGCTTAAGGGTAAAAGCAAGGGTAAGGTTAAGGGTAAGGGTAAGGGTAAGGGTAAGGGTAAGGGTAAGGGTAAGGGTAAGGGTAAGCTTAAGGGTAAGGGTAAGGGTAAGGGTAAGGGTAAGCTTAAGGCTAAAAGCAAGGGTAAGGGTAAGGGTAAGGGTAAGGGTAAGGGTAAAGGTAAGGGTAAGCCTAAGGGTAAAAGCAAGGATAAGGGTAAGGGTAAGGGTAAGGGTAAGGGTAAGGGTAAGGGTAAGGGTAAGGGTAAGGGTAAGGGTAAGGGTAAGGGTAAGCTTAAGGGTAAAAGCAAGGGTAAGGGTAAGGGTAAGGGTAAGGGTAAGGGTAAGGGTAAGGGTAAGGGTAAGGGTAAGGGTAAGGGTAAGGGTAAGGGTAAGGGTAAGGGTAAGGGTAAGGGTAAGGGTAAGGGTAAGGGAAAGCTTAAGGGTAAAAGCAAGGTAAGGGTAAGGGTAAGGGTAAGGGTAAGGGTAAGGGTAAGGGTAAGGGTAAGGGTAAGGGTAAGCTTAAGGGTAAAAGCAAGGGTAAGGGTAAGGGTAAGGGTAAGGGTAAGGGTAAGGGTAAGGGTTAGGGTAAGGGTAAAGGTAAGGGTAAGCCTAAGGGTAAAAGCAAGGGTAAGGGTAAGGGTAAGGGTAAGGGTAAGGGTAAGGGTAAGGGTAAGGGTAAGGGTAAGAGTAAGGGTAAGGGTAAGGGTAAGCTTAAGGGTAAAGGCAAGGGTAAGGGTAAGGGTAAGGGTAAGCCTAAGGGTAAAAGCAAGGGTAAGGGTAAGGGTAAGGGTAAGGGTAAGGGTAAGCTTAAGGGTAAAAGCAAGGGTGAGGGTAAGGGTAAGGGTAAGGGTAAGGGTAAGGGTAAGCTTAAGGGTAAAAGCAAGGGTAAGGGTAAGGGTAAGGGTAAGGGTAAGGGTAAGGGTAAGGGTAAGGGTAAGGGTAAGGGTAAGGGTAAAGGTAAGGGTAAGCCTAAGGGTAAAAGCAAGGGTAAGGGTAAGGGTAAGGGTAAGGGTAAGGGTAAGGGTAAGGGTAAGCTTAAGGGTAAAAGCAAGGGTAAGGGTAAGGGTAAGGGTAAGGGTAAGGGTAAGGGTAAGGGTAAGGGTAAGGGTAAGGGTAAGGGTAAGCTTAAGGGTAAAAGCAAGGGTAAGGGTAAGGGTAAGGGTAAGGGTAAGGGTAAGGGTAAGGGTAAGGGTAAGGGTAAGGGTAAGGGTAAAGGTAAGGGTAAGGGTAAGGGTAAGGGTAAGGGTAAGGGTAAGGGTAAGCTTAAGGGTAAAAGCAAGGGTAAGGGTTAGGGTAAGGGTAAGGGTAAGGGTAAGGGTAAGCTTAAGGGTAAAAGCAAGGGTAAGGGTAAGGGTAAGGGTAAGGGTAAGGGAAAGGGTAAGGGTAAGGGTAAGGGTAAGGGTAAGGGTAAGGGTAAGCTTAAGGGTAAAAGCAAGGGTAAGGGTAAGGGTAAGGGTAAGGGTAAGGGTAAGGGTAAGGGTAAGGGTAAGGGTAAGGGTGAGCTTAAGGGTAAAAGCAAGGGTAAGGGTAAGGGTAAGGGTAAGGGTAAGGGTTAGGGTAAGGGTAAAGGTAAGGGTAAGCCTAAGGGTAAAAGCAAGGGTAAGGGTAAGGTTAAGGGTAAGGGTAAGGGTAAGGGTAAGGGTAAGGGTAAGGGTAAGGGTAAGGGTAAGAGTAAGGGTAAGGGTAAGGGTAAGCTTAAGGGTAAAAGCAAGGGTAAGGGTAAGGGTAAGGGTAAGGGTAAGCCTAAGGGTAAAAGCAAGGGTAAGGGTAAGGGTAAGGGTAAGGGTAAGGGTAAGCTTAAGGGTAAAAGCAAGGGTAAGGGTAAGGGTAAGGGTAAGGGTAAGGGTAAGCTTAAGGGTAAAAGCAAGGGTAAGGGTAAGGGTAAGGGTAAGGGTAAGGGTAAGGGTAAGGGTAAGGGTAAGGGTAAGGGTAAAGGTAAGGGTAAGCCTAAGGGTAAAAGCAAGGGTAAGGGTAAGGGTAAGGGTAAGGGTAAGGGTAAGCTTAAGGGTAAAAGCAAGGGTAAGGGTAAGGGTAAGGGTATGGGTAAGGGTAAGGGTAAGGGTAATGGTAAGGGTAAGGGTAAGGGTAAGGGTAAGGGTAAGGGTAAGCTAAAGGGTAAAAGCAAGGGTAAGGGTTAGGGTAAGGGTAAGGGTAAGGGTAAGGGTAAGGGTAAGGGTAAGGGTAAGCTTAAGGGTAAAAGCAAGGGTAAGGGTAAGGGTAAGGGTAAGGGTAAGGGTAAGGGTAAGGGTAAGGGTAAGGGTAAGGGTAAGGGTAAAGGTAAGGGTAAGCCTAAGGGTAAAAGCAAGGGTAAGGGTAAGGGTAAGGGTAAGGGTAAGGGTAAGGGTAAGGGTAAGGGTAATGGTAAGGGTAAGGGTAAGGGTAAGGGTAAGCTTAAGGGTATAAGCAAGGGTAAGGGTAAGGGTAAGGGTGAGGGTAAGGGTAAGGGTAAGGGTAAGGGTAAGGGTAAGCTTAAGGGTAAAAGCAAGGGTAAGGGTAAGGGTAAGGGTAAGGGTGAGGGTAAGGGTAAGGGTAAGCTTAAGGGTAAAAGCAAGGGTAAGGGTAAGGGTAAGGGAAAGGGTAAGGGTAAGGGTAAGGGTAAGGGTAAGGGTAAGGGTAAGGGTAAGGGTAAGGGTAAAGGTAAGGGTAAGCCTAAGGGTAAAAGCAAGGGTAAGGGTAAGGGTAAGGGTAAGGGTAAGGGTAAGGGTAAGGGTAAGGGTAAGGGTAAGGGTAAGGGTAAGGGTGAGGGTAAGTGTAAGGGTAAGCTTAAGGGTAAAAGCAAGGGTAAGGGTAAGGGTAAGGGTAAGGGTAAGCCTAAGGGTAAAAGCAAGGGTAAGGGTAAGGGTAAGGGTAAGGGTAAGGGTAAGGGTAAGCTTAAGGGTAAAAGCAAGGGTAAGGGTAAGGGTAAGAGTAAGGGTAAGGGTAAGGGTAAGCTTAAGGGTAAAAGCAAGGGTAAGGGTAAGGGTAAGGGTAAGGGTAAGGGTAAGGGTAAGGGTAAGGGTAAAGGTAAGGGTAAGCCTAAGGGTAAAAGCAAGGGTAAGGGTAAGGGTAAGGGTAAGGGTAAGGGTAAGGGTAAGGGTAAGGGTAAGGGTAAGGGTAAGGGTGAGGGTAAGGGTAAGCTTAAGGGTAAAAGCAAGGGTAAGGGTAAGGGTAAGGGTAAGGGTAAGGGTAAGGGTAAGCTTAAGGGTAAAAGCAAGGGTAAGGGTAAGGGTAAGGGTAAGGGTAAGGGTAAGGGTAAGGGTAAGGGTAAGCTTAAGGGTAAAAGCAAGGGTAAGGGTGAGGGTAAGGGTAAGGGTAAGCTTAAGGGTAAGGGTAAGGGTAAGGGTAAGGGTAAGGGTAAGGGTAAGGGTAAGGGTAAGGGTAAGGGTAAAGGTAAGGGTAAGCCTAAGGGTAAAAGCAAGGGTAAGGGTAAGGGTAAGGGTAAGGGTAAGGGTAAGGGTAAGGGTAAGGGTAAGGGTAAGGGTAAGGGTAAGGGTAAGGGTAAGGGTAAGCTTAAGGGTAAAAGCAAGGGTAAGGGTAAGGGTAAGGGTAAGGGTAAGGGTAAGGGTAAGGGTAAGGGTAAAGGTAGGGGTAAGCCTAAGGGTAAAAGCAAGGGTATGGGTAAGGGTAAGGGTAAGGGTAAGGGTAAGGGTAAGGGTAAGGGTAAGGGTAAGGGTAAGGGTAAGGGTAAGGGTAAGGGTAAGGGTAAGGGTAAGGGTAAAGGTAAGGGTAAGCTTAAGGGTAAAAGCAAGGGTAAGGGTAAGGGTAAGGGTAAGGGTAAGGGTAAGGGTAAGGGTAAGGGTAAGGGTAAGGGTAAGGGTAAGGGTAAGGGTAAGCTTAAGGGTAAAAGCAAGGGTAAGGGTAAGGGTAAGGGTAAGGGTAAGGGTAAGGGTTAGGGTAAGGGTAAGGGTAAGGGTAAGGGTAAGGGTAAGGGTAAGGGTAAGGGTAAGCTTAAGGGTAAAAGCAAGGGTAAGGGTACGGGTAAGGGTAAGGGTAAGGGTAAGGGTAAGGGTAAGGGTAAGGGTAAGGGTAAGGGTAAGGGTAAGGGTAAGCTTAAGGGTAAAAGCAAGGGTAAGGGTAAGGGTAAGGGTAAGGGTAAGGGTAAGGGTAAGGGTAAGCCTAAGGGTAAAAGCAAGGGTAAGGGTAAGGGTAAAAGCAAGGGTAAGGGTAAGGGTAAGGGTAAGGGTAAGGGTAAGGGTAAGGGTAAGGGTAAGGGTGAGGGTAAGGGTAAGCTTAAGGGTAAAAGCAAGGGTAAGGGTAAGGGTAAGGGTAAGGGTAAGGGTAAGGGTAAGGGTAAGGGTAAGGGTAAGTGTAAGCTTAAGGGTAAAAGCAAGGGTAAGGGTAAGGGTAAGGGTAAAGGTAAGGGTAAGCCTTAGGGTAAAAGCAAGGGTAAGGGTAAGGGTAAGGGTAAGGGTAAGGGTAAGGGTAAGGGTAAGGGTAAGGGTAAGGGTAAGCTTAAGGGTAAAAGCAAGGGTAAGGGTAAGGGTAAGGGTAAGGGTAAGGGTAAGGGTAAGGGTAAGGGTAAGGGTAAGGGTAAGGGTAAGGGTAAGCTTAAGGGTAAAAGCAAGGGTAAGGGTAAGGGTAAGGTTAAGGGTAAGGGTAAGGGTAAGGGTAAGGGTAAGGGTAAGGGTAAGCTTAAGGGTAAAAGCAAGGGTAAGGGATAGGGTAAGGGTAAGGGTAAGGGTAAGGGTAAGCTTGAGGGTAAAAGCAAGGGTAAGGGTAAGGGTAAGGGTAAGGGTAAAGGTAAGGGTAAGCCTAAGGGTAAAAGCAAGGGTAAGGGTAAGGGTAAGGGTAAGGGTAAGGGTAAGGGTAAGGGTAAGGGTAAGGGTAAGGGTAAAGGTAAGGGTAAGCCTAAGGGTAAAAGCAAGGGTAAGGGTAAGGGTAAGGGTAAGGGTAAGGGTAAGGGTAAGGGTAAGGGTAAGGGTAAGGGTAAGGGTAAGGGTAAGGGTAAGGGTAAGGGTAAGGGTAAGCTTAAGGGTAAAAGCAAGGGTAAGGGTAAGGGTAAGGGTAAGGGTAAGGGTAAGGGTAAGGGTTAGCTTAAGGGTAAAAGCAAGGGTAAGGGTAAGGGTAAGGGTAAGGGTAAGGGTAAGGGTAAGGGTAAGGGTAAGGGTAAGGGTAAGGGTAAAGGTTAGGGTAAGCCTAAGGGTAAAAGCAAGGGTAAGGGTAAAGGTAAGGGTAAGGGTAAGGGTAAGGGTAAGGGTAAGGGTAAGGGTAAGGGTAAGGGTAAGGGTAAGGGTAAGGGTAAGGGTAAGGGTAAAAGCAAGGGTAAGGGTAAGGGTAAGGGTAAGGGTAAGGCCTAAGGGTAAAACAAGGCTAAGGGTAAGGGTAAGGGTAAGGGTAAGCTTAAGGGTAAAAGCAAGGGTAAGGGTAAGGGTAAGGGTGAGGGTAAGGGTAAGCTTAAGGGTTAAAGCAAGGGTAAGGGTAAGGGTAAGGGTAAGGGTAAGGGTAAGGGTAAGGGTAAGGGTAAAGGTAAGGGTAAGCCTAAGGGTAAAAGCAAGGGTAAGGGTGAGGGTAAGGGTAAGGGTAAGGGTAAGGGTAAGGGTAAGGGTAAGGGTAAGGGTAAGGGTAAGGGTAAGGGTAAGGGTAAGGGTAAGGGTAAGGGTAAGCTTAAGGGTAAAAGCAAGGGTAAGGGTAAGGGTAAGGGTAAGGGTAAGGGTAAGGGTAAGGGTAAGGGTAAGGGTAAGGGTAAGGGTAAGGGTAAGGGTAAGCTTAAGGGTAAAAGCAAGGGTAAGGGTAAGGGTAAGGGTGAGGGTAAGGGTAAGGGTAAGGGTAAGGGTAAGGGTAAGCTTAAGGGTAAAAGCAAGGGTAAGGGTAAGGGTTAGGGTAAGGGTAAGGGTAAGGGTAAGGGTAAGGGTAAGCTTAAGGGTAAAAGCAAGGGTAAGGGTAAGGGTAAGGGTAAGGGTAAGCTTAAGGGTAAAAGCAAGGGTAAGGGTAAGGGTAAGGGTATGGGTAAGGGTAAGGGTAAGGGTAAGGGTAAGGGTAAGGGTAAAGGTAAGGGTAAGCCTAAGGGTAAAAGCAAGGGTAAGGGTAAGGTTTAGGGTAAGGGTAAGGGCAAGGGTAAGGGTAAGGGTAAGGGTAAGGGTAAGTGTAAGGGTAAGGGTAAGGGTAAGCTTAAGGGTAAAAGCAAGGGTAAGGGTAAGGGTAAGGGTAAGGGTAAGGGTAAGGGTAAGGGTAAGGGTAAGGGTAAGGGTAAGGGTAAGGGTAAGGGTAAGGGTAAGGGTAAGCTTAAGGGTAAGGGTAAGGGTAAGGGTAAAGGTAAGGGTAAGCCTAAGGGTAAAAGCAAGGGTAAGGGTAAGGGTTAGGGTAAGGGTAAGGGTAAGGGTAAGGGTAAGGGTAAGGGTAAGTGTAAGGGTAAGGGTAAGGGTAAGCTTAAGGGTAAAAGCAAGGGTAAGGGTAAGGGTAAGGGTAAGGGTAAGGGTAAGGGTAAGGGTAAGGGTAAGGGTAAGGGTAAGCTTAAGGGTAAGGGTAAGGGTAAGGGTAAGGGTAAGCCCAAGGGTAAAAGCAAGGGTAAGGGTAAGGGTAAGGGTAAGGGTAAGCTTAAGGGTAAAAGCAAGGGTAAGGGTAAGGGTAAAAGCAAGGGTAAGGGTAAGGGTAAGGGTAAGGGTAAGCTTAAGGGTAAAATCAAGGGTAAGGGTAAGGGTAAGGGTAAGGGTAAGGGTAAGGGTAAGGGTAAGGGTAAGCTTAAGGGTAAGGGTAAGGGTAAGGGTAAGGGTAAGCTTAAGGGTAAAAGCAAGGGTGAGGGTCAGGGTAAGGGTAAGTGTAAGGGTAAGGGTAAGGGTAAGGGTAAGGGTGAGCTTAAGGGTAAAAGCAAGGGTAAGGGTAAGGTTAAGGGTAAGGGTAAGGGTAAGGGTAAGGGTTAGCTTAAGGGTAAAAGCAAGGGTAAGGGTAAGGGTAAGGGTAAGGGTAAGGGTAAGGGTAAGGGTAAGGGTAAGGGTAAGGGTAAGGGTAAGGGTAAGGGTAAGGGTAAAGGTAAGGGTAAGCCTAAGGGTAAAAGCAAGGGTAAGGGTAAGGGTAAGGGTAAGGGTAAGAGTAAGGGTAAGGGTAAGGGTAAGGGTAAGCTTAAGGGTAAAAGCAAGGGTAAGGGTAAGGGTAAGGGTAAGGGTAAGCCTAAGGGTAAAAGCAAGGGTAAGGGTAAGGGTAAGCTTAAGGGTAAAAGCAAGGGTAAGGGTAAGGGTAAGGGTAAGGGTAAGGGTAAGGGTAAGCTTAAGGGTAAAAGCAAGGGTGAGGGTAAGGGTAAGGGTAAGGGTAAGGGTAAGGGTAAGGGTAAGGGTAAGGATAAGGGTAAGCTTAAGGGTAAAAGCAAGGGTAAGGGTAAGGGTAAGGGTAAGGGTAAGGGTAAGGGTAAGGGTAAGGGTAAGCTTAAGGGTAAAAGCAGGGGTAAGGGTAAGGGTAAGGGTAAGGGTAAGGGTAAAGGTAAGGGTAAGCCTAAGGGTAAAAGCAAGGGTAAGGGTAAGGGTAAGGGTAAGGGTAAGGGTAAGCTTAAGGGTAAAAGCAAGGGTAAGGGTAAGGGTAAGGGTAAGGGTAAGCTTAAGGGTAAAAGCAAGGGTGAGGGTAAGGGTAAGGGTAAGGGTAAGGGTAAGGGTAAGGGTAAGGGTAAGGGTAAGTTTAAGGGTAAAAGCAAGGGTTATGGTAAGGGTAAGGGTAAGGGTAAGGGTAAGGGAAGGGTAAGGGTAAGGGTAAGGGTAAGCTTAAGGGTAAAAGCAAGGGTAAGGGTAAGGGTAAGGGTAAGGGTAAGGGTAAAGGTAAGGGTAAGCCTAAGGGTAAAAGCAAGGGTAAGGGTAAGGGTAAGGGTAAGAGTAAGGGTAAGGGTTAGGGTAAGGGTAAGGGTAAGGGTAAGGGTAAGGGTAAGGGTAAGGGTAAGGGTAAGGGTAAGGGTAAGGGTAAGGGTAAGGGTAAGGGTAAGGGTAAGGGTAAGCTTAAGGGTAAAAGCAAGGGTAAGGGTAAGGGAAAGGGTAAGGGTAAGCCTAAGGGTAAAAGCAAGGGTAAGGGTAAGGGTAAGGGTAAGGGTAAGGGTAAGCTTAAGGGTAAAAGCAAGAGTAAGGGTAAGGGTAAGGGTAAGGGTAAGGGTAAGGGTAAGCTTAAGGGTAAAAGCAAGGGTAAGGGTAAAGGTAAGGGTAAGGGTAAGGGTAAGGGTAAGGGTAAGGGTAAGGGTAAGGGTAAAGGTAAGGGTAAGCCTAAGGGTAAAAGCAAGGGTAAGGGTAAGGGTAAGGGTAAGGGTAAGGGTAAGGTTAAGGGTAAGGGTAAGGGTAAGCTTAAGGGTAAAAGCAAGGGTAAGGGTAAGGGTAAGGGTAAGGGTAAGGGTAAGGGTAAGGGTAAGGGTAAGGGTAAGGGTAAGGGTAAGCTTAAGGGTAAGGGTAAGGGTAAGGGTAAGGGTAAGCTTAAGGGTAAAAGCAAGGGTGAGGGTAAGGGTAAGGGTAAGGGTAAGCTTAAGGGTAAAAGCAAGGGTAAGGGTAAGGGTAAGGGTAGGGGTAAGGGTAAGGGTAAGGGTAAGGGTAAGGGTAAGGGTAAGCTTAAGGGTAAGGGTAAGGGTAAGGGTAAGCTTAAGGGTAAAAGCAAGGGTAAGGGTAAGGGTAAGGGTAAGGGTAAGGGTAAGGGTAAGGGTAAGGGTAAGGGTAAGCTTAAGGGTAAGGGTAAGGGTAAGGGTAAGGGTAAGCTTAAGGGTAAAAGCAAGGGTAAGGGTAAGGGTGAGGGTAAGGGTAAGGGTAAGGGTAAGGGTAAGCTTAAGGGTAAGGGTAAGGGTAAGGGTAAGGGTAAGCTTAAGGGTAAAAGCAAGGGTAAGGGTAAGGGAAAGGGTAAGGGTAAGGGTAAGGGTAAGGGTAAGGGTAAGGGTAAGGGTAAGGGTAAGGGTAAGGGTAAGGGTAAGGGTAAGGGTAAGGGTAAGGGTAAGGGTAAGGGTAAGGGTAAGGGAAAGCTTAAGGGTAAGGGTAAGGGTAAGGGTAAGGGTAAGCTTAAGGGTAAAAGCAAGGGTAAGGGTAAGGGTTAGGGTAAGGGTAAGGGTAAGCTTAAGGGTAAAAGCAAGGGTAAGGTTAAGGGTAAGGGTAAGGGTAAGGGTAAGGGTAAGGGTAAGGGTAAGGGTAAGGGTAAGCTTAAGGGTAAGGGTAAGGGTAAGGGTAAGGGTAAGCTTAAGGCTAAAAGCAAGGGTAAGGGTAAGGGTAAGGGTAAGGGTAAGGGTAAAGGTAAGGGTAAGCCTAAGGGTAAAAGCAAGGATAAGGGTAAGGGTAAGGGTAAGGGTAAGGGTAAGGGTAAGGGTAAGGGTAAGGGTAAGGGTAAGGGTAAGGGTAAGGGTAAGCTTAAGGGTAAAAGCAAGGGTAAGGGTAAGGGTAAGGGTAAGGGTAAGGGTAAGGGTAAGGGTAAGGGTAAGGGTAAGGGTAAGGGTAAGGGTAAGGGTAAGGGTAAGGGTAAGGGTAAGGGTAAGGGTAAGGGTAAGGGTAAGGGAAAGCTTAAGGGTAAAAGCAAGGTAAGGGTAAGGGTAAGGGTAAGGGTAAGGGTAAGGGTAAGGGTAAGGGTAAGGGTAAGGGTAAGGGTAAGCTTAAGGGTAAAAGCAAGGGTAAGGGTAAGGGTAAGGGTAAGGGTAAGGGTAAGGGTAAGGGTTAGGGTAAGGGTAAAGGTAAGGGTAAGCCTAAGGGTAAAAGCAAGGGTAAGGGTAAGGGTAAGGGTAAGGGTAAGGGTAAGGGTAAGGGTAAGGGTAAGGGTAAGAGTAAGGGTAAGGGTAAGGGTAAGCTTAAGGGTAAAGGCAAGGGTAAGGGTAAGGGTAAGGGTAAGCCTAAGGGTAAAAGCAAGGGTAAGGGTAAGGGTAAGGGTAAGGGTAAGGGTAAGCTTAAGGGTAAAAGCAAGGGTGAGGGTAAGGGTAAGGGTAAGGGTAAGGGTAAGGGTAAGCTTAAGGGTAAAAGCAAGGGTAAGGGTAAGGGTAAGGGTAAGGGTAAGGGTAAGGGTAAGGGTAAGGGTAAGGGTAAGGGTAAGGGTAAAGGTAAGGGTAAGCCTAAGGGTAAAAGCAAGGGTAAGGGTAAGGGTAAGGGTAAGGGTAAGGGTAAGGGTAAGGGTAAGGGTAAGCTTAAGGGTAAAAGCAAGGGTAAGGGTAAGGGTAAGGGTAAGGGTAAGGGTAAGGGTAAGGGTAAGGGTAAGGGTAAGGGTAAGGGTAAGCTTAAGGGTAAAAGCAAGGGTAAGGGTAAGGGTAAGGGTAAGGGTAAGGGTAAGGGTAAGGGTAAGGGTAAGGGTAAGGGTAAGGGTAAAGGTAAGGGTAAGGGTAAGGGTAAGGGTAAGGGTAAGGGTAAGGGTAAGCTTAAGGGTAAAAGCAAGGGTAAGGGTTAGGGTAAGGGTAAGGGTAAGGGTAAGGGTAAGCTTAAGGGTAAAAGCAAGGGTAAGGGTAAGGGTAAGGGTAAGGGTAAGGGAAAGGGTAAGGGTAAGGGTAAGGGTAAGGGTAAGGGTAAGGGTAAGCTTAAGGGTAAAAGCAAGGGTAAGGGTAAGGGTAAGGGTAAGGGTAAGGGTAAGGGTAAGGGTAAGGGTAAGGGTAAGGGTGAGCTTAAGGGTAAAAGCAAGGGTAAGGGTAAGGGTAAGGGTAAGGGTAAGGGTAAGGGTTAGGGTAAGGGTAAAGGTAAGGGTAAGCCTAAGGGTAAAAGCAAGGGTAAGGGTAAGGTTAAGGGTAAGGGTAAGGGTAAGGGTAAGGGTAAGGGTAAGGGTAAGGGTAAGGGTAAGAGTAAGGGTAAGGGTAAGGGTAAGCTTAAGGGTAAAAGCAAGGGTAAGGGTAAGGGTAAGGGTAAGGGTAAGCCTAAGGGTAAAAGCAAGGGTAAGGGTAAGGGTAAGGGTAAGGGTAAGGGTAAGCTTAAGGGTAAAAGCAAGGGTAAGGGTAAGGGTAAGGGTAAGGGTAAGGGTAAGCTTAAGGGTAAAAGCAAGGGTAAGGGTAAGGGTAAGGGTAAGGGTAAGGGTAAGGGTAAGGGTAAGGGTAAGGGTAAGGGTAAAGGTAAGGGTAAGCCTAAGGGTAAAAGCAAGGGTAAGGGTAAGGGTAAGGGTAAGGGTAAGGGTAAGCTTAAGGGTAAAAGCAAGGGTAAGGGTAAGGGTAAGGGTATGGGTAAGGGTAAGGGTAAGGGTAATGGTAAGGGTAAGGGTAAGGGTAAGGGTAAGGGTAAGGGTAAGCTAAAGGGTAAAAGCAAGGGTAAGGGTTAGGGTAAGGGTAAGGGTAAGGGTAAGGGTAAGGGTAAGGGTAAGCTTAAGGGTAAAAGCAAGGGTAAGGGTAAGGGTAAGGGTAAGGGTAAGGGTAAGGGTAAGGGTAAGGGTAAGGGTAAGGGTAAGGGTAAGGGTAAAGGTAAGGGTAAGCCTAAGGGTAAAAGCAAGGGTAAGGGTAAGGGTAAGGGTAAGGGTAAGGGTAAGGGTAAGGGTAAGGGTAATGGTAAGGGTAAGGGTAAGGGTAAGGGTAAGCTTAAGGGTATAAGCAAGGGTAAGGGTAAGGGTAAGGGTGAGGGTAAGGGTAAGGGTAAGGGTAAGGGTAAGGGTAAGCTTAAGGGTAAAAGCAAGGGTAAGGGTAAGGGTAAGGGTAAGGGTGAGGGTAAGGGTAAGGGTAAGCTTAAGGGTAAAAGCAAGGGTAAGGGTAAGGGTAAGGGAAAGGGTAAGGGTAAGGGTAAGGGTAAGGGTAAGGGTAAGGGTAAGGGTAAGGGTAAGGGTAAAGGTAAGGGTAAGCCTAAGGGTAAAAGCAAGGGTAAGGGTAAGGGTAAGGGTAAGGGTAAGGGTAAGGGTAAGGGTAAGGGTAAGGGTAAGGGTAAGGGTAAGGGTGAGGGTAAGTGTAAGGGTAAGCTTAAGGGTAAAAGCAAGGGTAAGGGTAAGGGTAAGGGTAAGGGTAAGCCTAAGGGTAAAAGCAAGGGTAAGGGTAAGGGTAAGGGTAAGGGTAAGGGTAAGGGTAAGCTTAAGGGTAAAAGCAAGGGTAAGGGTAAGGGTAAGAGTAAGGGTAAGGGTAAGGGTAAGCTTAAGGGTAAAAGCAAGGGTAAGGGTAAGGGTAAGGGTAAGGGTAAGGGTAAGGGTAAGGGTAAGGGTAAAGGTAAGGGTAAGCCTAAGGGTAAAAGCAAGGGTAAGGGTAAGGGTAAGGGTAAGGGTAAGGGTAAGGGTAAGGGTAAGGGTAAGGGTAAGGGTAAGGGTGAGGGTAAGGGTAAGCTTAAGGGTAAAAGCAAGGGTAAGGGTAAGGGTAAGGGTAAGGGTAAGGGTAAGGGTAAGCTTAAGGGTAAAAGCAAGGGTAAGGGTAAGGGTAAGGGTAAGGGTAAGGGTAAGGGTAAGGGTAAGGGTAAGCTTAAGGGTAAAAGCAAGGGTAAGGGTGAGGGTAAGGGTAAGGGTAAGCTTAAGGGTAAGGGTAAGGGTAAGGGTAAGGGTAAGGGTAAGGGTAAGGGTAAGGGTAAGGGTAAAGGTAAGGGTAAGCCTAAGGGTAAAAGCAAGGGTAAGGGTAAGGGTAAGGGTAAGGGTAAGGGTAAGGGTAAGGGTAAGGGTAAGGGTAAGGGTAAGGGTAAGGGTAAGGGTAAGGGTAAGCTTAAGGGTAAAAGCAAGGGTAAGGGTAAGGGTAAGGGTAAGGGTAAGGGTAAGGGTAAGGGTAAGGGTAAAGGTAGGGGTAAGCCTAAGGGTAAAAGCAAGGGTATGGGTAAGGGTAAGGGTAAGGGTAAGGGTAAGGGTAAGGGTAAGGGTAAGGGTAAGGGTAAGGGTAAGGGTAAGGGTAAGGGTAAGGGTAAGGGTAAGGGTAAGGGTAAAGGTAAGGGTAAGCTTAAGGGTAAAAGCAAGGGTAAGGGTAAGGGTAAGGGTAAGGGTAAGGGTAAGGGTAAGGGTAAGGGTAAGGGTAAGGGTAAGGGTAAGGGTAAGGGTAAGCTTAAGGGTAAAAGCAAGGGTAAGGGTAAGGGTAAGGGTAAGGGTAAGGGTAAGGGTAAGGGTTAGGGTAAGGGTAAGGGTAAGGGTAAGGGTAAGGGTAAGGGTAAGGGTAAGGGTAAGCTTAAGGGTAAAAGCAAGGGTAAGGGTACGGGTAAGGGTAAGGGTAAGGGTAAGGGTAAGGGTAAGGGTAAGGGTAAGGGTAAGGGTAAGCTTAAGGGTAAAAGCAAGGGTAAGGGTAAGGGTAAGGGTAAGGGTAAGGGTAAGGGTAAGGGTAAGGGTAAGCCTAAGGGTAAAAGCAAGGGTAAGGGTAAGGGTAAAAGCAAGGGTAAGGGTAAGGGTAAGGGTAAGGGTAAGGGTAAGGGTAAGGGTAAGGGTAAGGGTGAGGGTAAGGGTAAGCTTAAGGGTAAAAGCAAGGGTAAGGGTAAGGGTAAGGGTAAGGGTAAGGGTAAGGGTAAGGGTAAGGGTAAGGGTAAGTGTAAGCTTAAGGGTAAAAGCAAGGGTAAGGGTAAGGGTAAGGGTAAAGGTAAGGGTAAGCCTTAGGGTAAAAGCAAGGGTAAGGGTAAGGGTAAGGGTAAGGGTAAGGGTAAGGGTAAGGGTAAGGGTAAGGGTAAGGGTAAGCTTAAGGGTAAAAGCAAGGGTAAGGGTAAGGGTAAGGGTAAGGGTAAGGGTAAGGGTAAGGGTAAGGGTAAGGGTAAGGGTAAGGGTAAGCTTAAGGGTAAAAGCAAGGGTAAGGGTAAGGGTAAGGTTAAGGGTAAGGGTAAGGGTAAGGGTAAGGGTAAGGGTAAGGGTAAGCTTAAGGGTAAAAGCAAGGGTAAGGGATAGGGTAAGGGTAAGGGTAAGGGTAAGGGTAAGCTTGAGGGTAAAAGCAAGGGTAAGGGTAAGGGTAAGGGTAAGGGTAAAGGTAAGGGTAAGCCTAAGGGTAAAAGCAAGGGTAAGGGTAAGGGTAAGGGTAAGGGTAAGGGTAAGGGTAAGGGTAAGGGTAAGGGTAAGGGTAAGGGTAAGGGTAAGGGTAAGGGTAAGGGTAAGGGTAAGCTTAAGGGTAAAAGCAAGGGTAAGGGTAAGGGTAAGGGTAAGGGTAAGGGTAAGGGTAAGGGTAAGCTTAAGGGTAAAAGCAAGGGTAAGGGTAAGGGTAAGGGTAAGGGTAAGGGTAAGGGTAAGGGTAAGCTTAAGGGTAAAAGCAAGGGTAAGGGTAAGGGTAAGGGTAAGGGTAAGGGTAAGGGTAAGGGTAAGGGTAAGGGTAAGGGTAAGGGTAAAGGTTAGGGTAAGCCTAAGGGTAAAAGCAAGGGTAAGGGTAAAGGTAAGGGTAAGGGTAAGGGTAAGGGTAAGGGTAAGGGTAAGGGTAAGGGTAAGGGTAAGGGTAAGGGTAAGGGTAAGGGTAAAAGCAAGGGTAAGGGTAAGGGTAAGGGTAAGGGTAAGGCCTAAGGGTAAAACAAGGCTAAGGGTAAGGGTAAGGGTAAGGGTAAGCTTAAGGGTAAAAGCAAGGGTAAGGGTAAGGGTAAGGGTGAGGGTAAGGGTAAGCTTAAGGGTTAAAGCAAGGGTAAGGGTAAGGGTAAGGGTAAGGGTAAGGGTAAGGGTAAGGGTAAGGGTAAAGGTAAGGGTAAGCCTAAGGGTAAAAGCAAGGGTAAGGGTGAGGGTAAGGGTAAGGGTAAGGGTAAGGGTAAGGGTAAGGGTAAGGGTAAGGGTAAGGGTAAGGGTAAGGGTAAGGGTAAGGGTAAGGGTAAGGGTAAGCTTAAGGGTAAAAGCAAGGGTAAGGGTAAGGGTAAGGGTAAGGGTAAGGGTAAGGGTAAGGGTAAGGGTAAGGGTAAGGGTAAGGGTAAGGGTAAGCTTAAGGGTAAAAGCAAGGGTAAGGGTAAGGGTAAGGGTGAGGGTAAGGGTAAGGGTAAGGGTAAGGGTAAGGGTAAGCTTAAGGGTAAAAGCAAGGGTAAGGGTAAGGGTTAGGGTAAGGGTAAGGGTAAGGGTAAGGGTAAGGGTAAGCTTAAGGGTAAAAGCAAGGGTAAGGGTAAGGGTAAGGGTAAGGGTACGCTTAAGGGTAAAAGCAAGGGTAAGGGTAAGGGTAAGGGTATGGGTAAGGGTAAGGGTAAGGGTAAGGGTAAGGGTAAGGGTAAAGGTAAGGGTAAGCCTAAGGGTAAAAGCAAGGGTAAGGGTAAGGTTTAGGGTAAGGGTAAGGGCAAGGGTAAGGGTAAGGGTAAGGGTAAGGGTAAGTGTAAGGGTAAGGGTAAGGGTAAGCTTAAGGGTAAAAGCAAGGGTAAGGGTAAGGGTAAGGGTAAGGGTAAGGGTAAGGGTAAGGGTAAGGGTAAGGGTAAGGGTAAGGGTAAGGGTAAGGGTAAGGGTAAGGGTAAGCTTAAGGGTAAGGGTAAGGGTAAGGGTAAAGGTAAGGGTAAGCCTAAGGGTAAAAGCAAGGGTAAGGGTAAGGGTTAGGGTAAGGGTAAGGGTAAGGGTAAGGGTAAGGGTAAGGGTAAGTGTAAGGGTAAGGGTAAGGGTAAGCTTAAGGGTAAAAGCAAGGGTAAGGGTAAGGGTAAGGGTAAGGGTAAGGGTAAGGGTAAGGGTAAGGGTAAGGGTAAGGGTAAGCTTAAGGGTAAGGGTAAGGGTAAGGGTAAGGGTAAGCCCAAGGGTAAAAGCAAGGGTAAGGGTAAGGGTAAGGGTAAGGGTAAGCTTAAGGGTAAAAGCAAGGGTAAGGGTAAGGGTAAGGGTAAGGGTAAGGGTAAGGGTAAGGGTAAGGGTAAGGGTAAGCTTAAGGGTAAAAGCAAGGGTAAGGGTAAGGGTAAGGGTAAGGGTAAGCTTAAGGGTAAAAGCAAGGGTAAGGGTAAGGGTAAGGGTATGGGTAAGGGTAAGGGTAAGGGTAAGGGTAAGGGTAAGCTTAAGGGTAAGGATAAGGGGAAGGGTAAAGGTAAGGGTAAGCCTAAGGGTAAAAGCAAGGGTAAGGGTAAGGGTAAGGGTAAGGGTAAGGGTAAGGGTAAGGGTAAGGGTAAGGGTAAGGGTAAGGGTAAGGGTAAGGGTAAGGGTAAGGGTAAGGGTAAGGGTAAGGGTAAGGGTAAAGGTAAGGGTAAGCCTAAGGGTAAAAGCAAGGGTAAGGGTAAGGGTAAGGGTAAGGGTAAGGGTAAGGGTAAGGGTAAGGGTAAGGGTAAGGGTAAGGGTAAGGGTAAGGGTAAGGGTAAGGGTAAGCTTAAGGGTAAAAGCAAGGGTAAGGGTAAGGGTAAGGGTAAGGGTAAGGGTAAGGGTAAGGGTAAGGGTAAGGGTAAGGGTAAGGGTAAGGGTAAGGGTAAGGGTAAGCTTAAGGGTAAAAGCAAGGGTGAGGGTAAGGGTAAGGGTAAGGGTAAGGGTAAGGGTAAGGGTAAGGGTAAGCTTAAGGGTAAAAGCAAGGGTAAGGGTAAGGGTAAGGGTAAGGGTAAGGGTAAGGGTAAGGGTAAGGGTAAAGGTAAGGGTAAGCCTAAGGGTAAAAGCAAGGGTAAGGGTAAGGGTAAGGGTAAGGGTAAGCTTAAGGGTAAAAGCAAGGGTAAGGGTAAGGGTAAGGGTATGGGTAAGGGTAAGGGTAAGGGTAAGGGTAAGGGTAAGCTTAAGGGTAAGGATAAGGGGAAGGGTAAAAGCAAGGGTAAGGGTTAAGGGTAAGGGTAAGGGTAAGCTTAAGGGTAAAAGCAAGGGTAAGGGTAAGGGTAAGGGTAAGGGTAAGGGTAAGGGTAAGGGTAAGGGTAAGCTTAAGGGTAAGGGTAAGGGTAAGGGTAAGGGTAAGGGTAAGCTTAAGGGTAAAAGCAAGGGTAAGGGTAAGGGTAAGGGTGAGGGTAAGGGTAAGGGTAAGGGTAAGGGTAAGGGTAAGGGTAAGCTTAAGGGTAAAAGCAAGGGTAAGGGTAAGGGTAAGGGTAAGGGTAAGGGTAAGGGTAAGGTTAAGGGTAAGGGTAAGGGTAAGGGTAAGCTTAAGGGTAAAAGCGAGGGTAAGGGTAAGGGTAAGGGTAAGGGTAAGGGTAAGGGTAAAGGTAAGGGTAAGCCTAAGGGTAAAAGCAAGGGTAAGGGTAAGGGTAAGGGTAAGGGTAAGGGTAAGAGTAAGGGTAAGGGTAAGGGTAAGGGTAAGCTTAAGGGTAAAAGCAAGGGTAAGGGTAAGGGTAAGGGTAAGGGTAAGGTAAGCCTAAGGGTAAAAGCAAGGTTAAGGGTAAGGGTAAGGGTAAGGGTAAGGGTAAGCTTAAGGGTAAAAGCAAGGGTAAGGGTAAGGGTAAGGGTAAGAGTAAGGGTAAGGGTAAGGGTAAGCTTAAGGGTAAAAGCAAGGGTGAGGGTAAGGGTAAGGGTAAGGGTAAGGGTAAGGGTAAGGGTAAGGGTAAGCTTAAGGGTAAAAGCAAGGGTAAGGGTAAGGGTAAGGGTAAGGGTAAGGGTAAGGGTAAGGGTAAGGGTAAGGGTGAGGGTAAGGGTAAGGGTAAGGGTAAAGGTAAGGGTAAGGGTAAGGGTAAGGGTAAGGGTAAGGGTAAGGGTAAGTGTAAGGGTAAGGGTAAGGGTAAGGGTAAGGGTAAGGGTAAGGGTAAGGGTAAGGGTAAGCTTAAGGGTAAAAGCAAGGGTAAGGGTAAGGGTAAGGGTAAGGGTAAGCCTAAGGGTAAAAGCAAGGGTAAGGGTAAGGGTAAGGGTAAGGGTAAGCTTAAAGGTAAAAGCAAGGGTAAGGGTAAGGGTAAGGGAAAGGGTAAGGGTAAGGGTAAGCTTAAGGGTAAAAGCAAGGGTAAGGGTAAGTGTAAGGGTAAGGGTAAGGGTAAGGGTAAGGGTAAGGGTAAGGGTACAGGTAAGGGTAAGCCTAAGGGTAAAAGCAAGTGTAAGGGTAAGGGTAAGGGTAAGGGTAAGGGTAAGGGTAAGGGTAAGGGTAAGGGTAAGGGTAAGGGTAAGGGTAAGCTTAAGGGTAAAAGCAAGGGTAAGGGTAAGGGTAAGGGTAAGGGTAAGGGTAAGGGTAAGGGTAAAGGTAAGGGTAAGCCTAAGGGTAAAAGCAAGGGTAAGGGTAAGGGTAAGGGTAAGGGTAAGGGTAAGGGTAAGGGTAAGGGTAAGGGTAAGGGTAAGGGTAAGGGTAAGGGTAAGGGTAAGGGTAAGGGTAAGGGTAAGGGTAAGCTTAAGGGTAAAAGCAAGGGTAAGGGTAAGGATAAGGGTAAGGGTAAGGGTAAGGGTAAGGGTAAGCTTAAGGGTAAAAGCAAGGGTAAGGGTAAGGGTAAGGGTAAGGGTAAGGGTAAGGGTAAGGGTAAGGGTAAGGGTAAGGGTAAGGGTAAGCTTTAGGGTAAAAGCAAGGGTAAGGGTAAGGGTAAGGGTAAGGGTAAGGGTAAGGGTAAGGGTAAGCTTAAGGGTAAAAGCAAGGGTAAGGGTAAGGGTAAGGGTAAGGGTAAGGGTAAGGGTAAGGGTGAGGGTAAGGGTAAGGGTAAAGGTAAGGGTAAGCCTAAGGGTAAATGCAAGGGTAAGGGTAAGGGTAAGGGTAAGGGTAAGGGTAAGGGTAAGGGTAAGGGTAAGGGTAAGGGTAAGGGTAATGGTAAGGGTAAGGGTAAGGGTAAGGGTAAGGGTAAGGGTAAGGGTAAGGGTAAGAGTAAGGGTAAAGGTAAGGGTAAGCCTAAGGGTAAAAGCAAGGGTAAGGGTAAGGGTAAGGGTAAGGGTAAGGGTAAGGGTAAGGGTAAGGGTAAGGGTAAGGGTAAGGGTAAGGGTAAGGGTAAGCTTAAGGGTAAAAGCAAGGGTAAGGGTAAGGGTAAGGGTAAGGGTAAGGGTAAGGGTAAGGGTAAGGGTAAGGGTAAGGGTAAGGGTAAGGGTAAGGGTAAGGGTAAGGGTAAGGGTAAGGGTAAGGGTAAGGGTAAGGGTAAGTGTAAGGGTAAGGGTAAGGGTAAGGGTAAGGGTAAGGGTAAGCTTAATGGTAAAAGCAAGGGTAAGGGTAAGGGTAAGGGTAAGGGTAAGGGTAAGGGTAAGGTTAAGCTTAAGGGTAAGGGTAAGGGTAAGGGTAAGGGTAAGCTTAAGGGTAAAAGCAAGGGTAAGGGTAAGGGTAAGGGTAAGGATAAGGGTAAGGGTAAGGGTAAGGGTAAGGGTAAGGGTAAGCTTAAGGGTAAAAGCAAGGGTAAGGGTAAGGGTAAGGGTAAGGGTAAAGGTAAGGGTAAGCCTAAGGGTAAAAGCAAGGGTAAGGGTAAGGGTAAGGGTAAAGGTAAGGGTAAGGGTAAGGGTAAGGGTAAGGGTAAGGGTAAGGGTAAGGGAAAGGGTAAGGGTAAGGGTAAGGGTAAGGGTAAGGGTGAGGGTAAGGGTAAGGGTAAGGGTAAGCTTAAGGGTAAAAGCAAGGGTAAGGGTAAGGGTAAGGGTAAGCCTTACCCTTACCCTTAACCTTACCCTTGCTTTTACCCTTAAGCTTACCCTTACCCTTACCCTTACACTTAGCCTTACCCTAACCCTTACTCTTGCTTTTACCCTTAGGCTTACCCTTACCCTTACCCTTACCCTTACCCTTGCTTTTACCCTTAAGCTTACCCTTACCCTTACCCTTACCCTTACCCTTACCCTTTCCCTTACCCTTACCCTTACCCTTACCCTTACCCTTGCTTTTACCCTTAGGCTTACCCTTACCTTAACCCTTACCCTTACCTTAACCCTTACCCTTACCCTTACCCTTACCCTTACCCTTACCCTTACCCTTGCTTTTACCCTTAAGCTTACCCTTACCCTTACCCTTACCCTTACCCTTACCCTTACTTTTACCCTTAAGCTTACCCTTACCCTTACCCTTACCCTTACCCTTACCCTTACCCTTACCCTTACCCTTGCTTTTACCCTTAAGCTTACCCTTACCCATACCCTTACCCTTACCCTTAAGCTTACCCTTACCCTTACCCTTACCCTTACCCTTACCCTTACCCTTACCCTTACCCTTACCCTTACCCTTGCTTTTACCCTTAAGCTTACCCTTACCCTTACCCTTACCCTTACCCTTACCCTTGCTTTTACCCTTAAGCTTACCCTTACCCTTACCCTTACCCTTACCCTTAAGCTTACCCTTACCCTTACCCTTACCCTTACCCTTACCCTTACCCTTACCCTTACCCTTACCCTTACCCTTACACTTGCTTTTACCCTTAAGCTTACCCTTACCCTTACCCTTACCCTTACCCTTACCCTTACCCTTACCCTTACCCTTACCCTTAAGCTTACCCTTACCCTTACCCTTGCTTTTACCCTTAAGCTTACCCTTACCCTTACCCTTACCCTTACCCTTAAGCTTACCCTTACCCTTACCCTTACCCTTACCCTTACCCTTACCCTTACCCTTACCCTTACCCTTGCTTTTACCCTTAAGCTTACCCTTACCCTTACCCTTAAGCTTACCCTTACCCTTACCCTTACCCTTACCCTTACCCTTACCCTTACCCTTACCCTTACCCTTACCCTTACCCTTACCCTTACCCTTGCTTTTACCCTTAAGCTTACCCTTACCCTTACCCTTACCCTTACCCTTACCCTTGCTTTTACCCTTGAGCTTACCCTTACCCTTACCCTTACCCTTACCCTTAAGCTTACCCTTACCCTTACCCTTACCCTTACCCTTACCCTTACCCTTACCCTTACCCTTGCTTTTACCCTTAAGCTTACCCTTACCCTTACCCTTACCCTTACCCTTACCCTTACCCTTACCCTTACCCTTACCCTTACCCTTACCCTTACCCTTGCTTTTACCCTAAGGCTTACCCTTACCTTTACCCTTACCCTTACCCTTACCCTTACCCTTACCCTTACCCTTACCCTTACCCTTGCTTTTACCCTTAAGCTTACCCTTACCCTTACCCTTTCCCTTACCCTTACCCTTACCCTTGCTTTTACCTTTAAGCTAACCCTTACCCTTACCCTTACCCTTACCCTTACCCTTGCTTTTACCCTTAGGCTTACCCTTACCCTTACCCTTACCCTTACCCTTGCTTTTACCCTTAAGCTTACCCTTACCCTTACCCTTACCCTTACCCTTACCCTTACCCTTACCCTTACCCTTACCCTTACCCTTACCCTTACCCTTACCTTTACCCTTACCCTTTCCCTTACCCTTACCCTTACCCTTACCCTTAACCTTACCCTTGCTTTTACCCTTAAGCTTACCCTTACCCTCACCCTTACCCTTACCCTTACCCTTACCCTTACCCTTACCCTTACCCTTACCCTTACCCTTACCCTCACCCTTGCTTTTACCCTTAAGCTTACCCTTACCCTTACCCTTACCCTTACCCTTACCCTTACCCTTACCCTTACCCTTGCTTTTACCCTTAAGCTTACCCTTACCCTTACCCTTACCCTTACCCTTACCCTTGCTTTTACCCTTAGGCTTACCCTTACCCTTACCCTTACCCTTACCCTTGCTTTTACCCTTAAGCTTACCCTTACCCTTACCCTTACCCTTACTCTTACCCTTACCCTTACCCTTACCCTTACCCTTACCCTTGCTTTTACCCTTAGGCTTACCCTTACCTTTACCCTTACCCTTACCCTTACCCTTACCCTTACCCTTGCCCTTACCCTTACCCTTACCCTTACCCTTGCTTTTACCCTTAAGCTTACCCTTACCCTTACCCTTACCCTTACCCTTACCCTTACCCTTACCCTTACCCTTACCCTTTCCCTTACCCTTGCTTTTACCCTTAAGCTTACCCTTACCCTTACCCTTACCCTTACCCTTACCCTTACCCTTACCCTTACCCTTACCCTTACCCTTACCCTTACCCTTGCTTTTACCCTTAAGCTTACCCTTACCCTTACCCTTACCCTTACCCTTAAGCTTACCCTTACCCTTACCCTTACCCTTACCCTTACCCTTACCCTTACCCTTACCCTTACCTTTGCTTTTACCCTTAAGCTTACCCTTACCCTTACCCTTACCCTTACCCTTACCCTTGCTTTTACCCTTACCCTTATCCTTACCCTTAAGCTTACCCTTACCCTTACCCTTACCCTTACCCTTACCCTTACCCTTACCCTTACCCTTACCCTTACCCTTGCTTTTACCCTTAAGCTTACCCTTACCCTTACCCTTACCCTTACCCTTACCCTTACCCTTACCCTCACCCTTGCTTTTACCCTTAAGCTTACCCTTACCCTTACCCTTACCCTTACCCTTACCCTTACCCTTACCCTTACCCTTACCCTTACCCTTACCCTTACCCTTACCCTTACCCTTACCCTTACCCTTACCCTTGCTTTTACCCTTAAGCTTACCCTTACCCTTACCCTTACCCTTACCCTTACCCTTACCCTTACCCTTACCCTTACCCTTACCCTTACCCTTACCCTTACCCTTACCCTTGCTTTTACCCTTAGGCTCACCCTTACCTTTACCCTTACCCTTACCCTTACCCTTACCCTTACCCTTACCCTTACCCTTACTCTTGCTTTTACCCTTAAGCTTACCCTTACCCTTACCCTTACCCTTACCCTTACCCTTACCCTTGCTTTTACCCTTAAGCTTACCCTTACCCTTACCCTTACCCTTACCCTTGCTTTTACCCTTAGGCTTACCCTTTCCCTTACCCTTACCCTTACCCTTAAGCTTACCCTTACCCTTACCCTTACCCTTACCCTTACCCTTACCCTTACCCTTACCCTTACCCTTACCCTTACCCTTACCCTTGCTTTTACCCTTAAGCTTACCCTTACCCTAACCCTTACACTTACCCTTACCCTTACCCTTACCCTTACCCTTACCCTTACCCTAACCCTTACCCTTACCCTTGCTTTTACCCTTAGGCTTACCCTTACCTTTACCCTTACACTGACCCTTACCCTTAAGCTTACCCTTACCCTTACCCTTACCCTTACCTTACCCTTACCCTTACCCTTACCCTTACCCTTACCCTTACCCTTACCCTTACCCTTACCCTTGCTTTTACCCTTAAGCTTACCCTTACCCTTACCCTTACACTTACCCTTACCCTTACCCTTACCCTTACCCTTACCCTTACCCTTACCCTTACCCTTACCCTTACCCTAACCCTTACCCTTACCCTTGCTTTTACCCTTAGGCTTACCCTTACCTTTACCCTTACCCTTACCCTTACCCTTACCCTTACCCTTACCCTTACCCTTACCCTTACCCTTACCCTTACCCTTACCCTTGCTTTTACCCTTAAGCTTACCCTTACCCTTACCCTTACCCTTACCCTTACCCTTACCCTTACCCTTGCTTTTACCCTTAAGCTTACCCTTACCCTTACCCTTACCCTTACCCTTACCCTTGCTTTTACCCTTAAGCTTACCCTTACCCTTACCCTTACCCTTACCCTCACCCTTACCCTTACCCTTACCCTTGCTTTTACCCTTACCCTTACCCTTACCCTTACCCTTACCCTTACCCTTACCCTTACCCTTGCTTTTACCCTTAAGCTTACCCTTACCCTTACCCTTACCCTTACCCTTGCTTTTACCCTTAAGCTTACCCTTACCCTTACCCTTACCCTTACCCTTACCCTTACCCTTACCCTTACCCTTACCCTTACCCTTACCCTTACCCTTACCCTTACCCTTACCCTTACCCTTACCCTTACCCTTACCCTTGCTTTTACCCTTAGGCTTACCCTTACCTTTACCCTTACCCTTACCCTTACCCTTACCCTTACCCTTACCCTTGCTTTAACCCTTAAGCTTACCCTTACCCTCACCCTTACCCTTACCCTTACCCTTGCTTTTACCCTTAAGCTTACCCTTACCCTTACCCTTACCCTTACCCTTACCCTTGTTTTACCCTTAGGCTTACCCTTACCCTTACCCTTACCCTTACCCTTGCTTTTACCCTTAAGCTTACCCTTACCCTTACCCTTACCCTTACCCTTACCCTTACCCTTACCTTTACCCTTACCCTTGCTTTTACCCTTAGGCTTACCCTAACCTTTACCCTTACCCTTACCCTTACCCTTACCCTTACCCTTACCCTTACCCTTACCCTTACCCTTACCCTTACCCTTACCCTTGCTTTTACCCTTAAGCTTACCCTTACCCTTACCCTTACCCTTACCCTTACCCTTACCCTTACCCTTACCCTTACCCTTACCCTTGCTTTTACCCTTAAGCTTACCCTTACCCTTACCCTTACCCTCACCCTTACCCTTACCCTTACCCTTGCTTATACCCTTAAGCTTACCCTTACCCTTACCCTTACCCTTACCCTTACCCTTACCCTTACCCTTACCCTTACCCTTACCCTTGCTTTTACCCTTAGGCTTACCCTTACCTTTACCCTTACCCTTACCCTTACCCTTACCCTTGCTTTTACCCTCAAGCTTACCCTTACCCTTACCCTTACCCTTACCCTAACCCTTACCCTTGCTTTTACCCTTAAGCTTACCCTTACCCTTACCCTTACCCTTACCCTTACCCTTACCCTTACCCTTACCCTTACCCTTACCCTTACCCTTGCTTTTACCCTTAAGCTTACCCTTACCCTTACCCTTACCCTTACCCTTACCCTTACCCTTACCCTTACCCATACCCTTGCTTTTACCCTTAAGCTTACCCTTACCCTTACCTTTACCCTTACCCTTACCCTTACCCTTACCCTTACCCTTACCCTTACCCTTACCCTTGCTTTTACCCTAAGGCTTAGGCTTACCTTTACCCTTACCCTTACCCTTACCCTTGCTTTTACCCTTAAGCTTACACTTACCCTTACCCTTACCCTTACCCTTACCCTTACCCTTGCTTTTACCCTTAAGCTTACCCTTACCCTTACCCTTACCCTTACCCTTACCCTTACCCTTACCCTTACCCTTACCCTTACCCTTACCCTTGCTTTTACCCTTACCCTTACCCTTGCTTTTACCCTTAGGCTTACCCTCACCCTTACCCTTACCCTTACCCTTACCCTTACCCTTACCCTTGCTTTTACCCTTAAGCTTACCCTTACCCTTACCCTTACCCTTACCCTTACCCTTACCCTTACCCTTACCCTTACCCTTGCTTTTACCCTTAAGCTTACCCTTACCCTTACCCTTACCCTTACCCTTACCCTTACCCTTACCCTTACCCTTACCCTTACCCTTACCCTTACCCTTACCCTTACCCTTACCCTTGCTTTTACCCTTAAGCTTACCCTTACCCTTACCCTTACCCTTACCCTTACCCTTACCCTTACCCTTACCCTTACCCTTACCCTTACCCTTACCCTTACCCTTACCCTTGCTTTTACCCTTAAGCTTACCCTTACCCTTACCCTTACCCTTACCCTTACCCTTACCCTTACCCTTACCCTTACCCTTACCCTTACCCTTACCCTTACCCATACCCTTGCTTTTACCCTTAGGCTTACCCTTACCTTTACCCTTACCCTTACCCTTACCCTTACCCTTACCCTTACCCTTACCCTTACCCTTACCCTTACCCTTACCCTTGCTTTTACCCTTAAGCTTACCCTTACCCTTACCCTTACCCTTACCCTTACCCTTACCCTTGCTTTTACCCTTAAGCTTACCCTTACCCTTACCCTTACCCTTACCCTTACCCTTGCTTTTACCCTTAGGCTTACCCTTACCCTTACCCTTACCCTTACCCTTACCCTTACCCTTACCCTCACCCTTACCCTTACCCTTACCCTTACCCTTACCCTTACCCTTACCCTTACCCTTACCCTTACCCTTACCCTCACCCTTGCTTTTACCCTTAAGCTTACCCTTACCCTTACCCTTACCCTTACCCTTACCCTTACCCTTACCATTACCCTTACCCTTACCCTTACCCTTACCCTTACCCTTACCCTTACCCTTGCTTTTACCCTTAGGCTTACCCTTACCTTTACCCTTACCCTTACCCTTACCCTTACCCTTACCCTTACCCTCACCCTTACCCTTGCTTTTACCCTTAAGCTTACCCTTACCCTTACCCTTACCCTTACCCTTGCTTTTACCCTTAAGCTTACCCTTACCCTTACCCTTACCCTTACCCTTACCCTTACCCTTGCTTTTACCCTTAAGCTTACCCTTACCCTTACCCTTACCCTTGCTTTTACCCTTAAGCTTACCCTTACCCTTACCCTTACCCTTACCCTTACCCTTACCCTTACCCTTACCCTTACCCTTACCCTTACCCTTACCCTTACCCTTGCTTTTACCCTTAGGCTTACCCTTACCTTTACCCTTACCCTTACCCTTACCCATACCCTTACCCTTAACCTTGCTTTTACCCTTAAGCTTACCCTTACCCTTACCCTTACCCTTACCCTTACCCTTACCCTTGCTTTTACCCTTAAGCTTACCCTTACCCTTACCCTTACCCTTACCCTTACCCTTACCCTTACCCTTACCCTTACCCTTACCCTTACCCTTACCCTTACCCTTACCCTTACCCTTACCCTTACCCTTACCCTTACCCTTACCCTTACCCTTGCTTTTACCCTTAGGCTTACCCTTACCTTTACCCTTACCCTTACCCTTACCCTTATCCTTACCCTTGCTTTTACCCTTAAGCTTACCCTTACCCTTACCCTTACCCTTACCCTTACCCTTACCCTTACCCTTGCTTTTACCCTTAAGCTTACCCTTACCCTTACCCTTACCCTTACCCTTACCCTCACCCTTACCCTTACCCTTACCCTTACCCTTGCTTATACCCTTAAGCTTACCCTTACCCTTACCCTTACCCTTACCCTTACCCTTACACTTACCCTTACCCTTACCCTTACCCTTACCCTTGCTTTTACCCTTAGGCTTACCCTTACCTTTACCCTTACCCTTACCCTTACCCTTACCCTTACCCTTACCCTTACCCTTACCCTTACCCTTACCCTTGCTTTAACCCTTAAGCTTACCCTTACCCTTACCCTTACCCTTACCCTTACCCTAACCCTTACCCTTGCTTTTACCCTTTAGCTTACCCTTACCCTTACCCTTACCCTTACCCTTACCCTTACCCTTACCCTTACCCTTACCCTTACCCTTACCCTTACCCTTACCCTTACCCTTACCCTTACCCTTACCCTTACCCTTACCCTTACCCTTACCCTTACCCTTACCCTTGCTTTTACCCTTAGGCTTACCCTTACCTTTACCCTTACCCTTACCCTTACCCTTACCCTTACCCTTACCCTTACCCTTACCCTTACCCTGGCTTTTACCCTTAAGCTTACCCTTACCCTTACCCTTACCCTTACCCTTACCTTTACCCTTGCTTTTACCCTTAAGCTTACCCTTACCCTTACCCTTACCCTTACCCTTACCCTTACCCTTACCCTTAACCTTGCTTTTACCCTTAAGCTTACCCTTACCCTTACACTTACCCTTACCCTTACCTTTACCCTTGCTTTTACCCTTAAGCTTACCCTTACCCTTACCCTTACCCTTACCCTTACCCTTGCTTTTACCCTTAGGCTTACCCTTACCCTTACCCTTACCCTTACCCTTGCTTTTACCCTTAAGCTTACCCTTACCCTTACCCTTACTCTTACCCTTACCCTTACCCTTACCCTTACCCTTACCCTTACCCTTACCCTTACCCTTACCCTTACCCTTACCCTTGCTTTTACCCTTAGGCTTACCCTTACCTTTACCCTTACCCTAACCCTTACCCTTACCCTTACCCTTACCCTTACCCTTGCTTTTACCCTTAAGCTTACCCTTACCCTTACCCTTACGCTTACCCTTACCCTTACCCTTACCCTTGCTTTTACCCTTAAGCTTACCCTTACCCTTACCCTTACCCTTACCCTTACCCTTACCCTTACCCTTGCTTTTACCCTTAAGCTTACCCTTACCCTTACCCTTACCCTTACCCTTACCCTAACCCTTACCCTTGCTTTTACCCTTAAGCTTACCCTTACCCTTACCCTTACCCTTACCCTTACCCTTACCTTTACCCTTACCCTTACCCTTACCCTTACCCTTACCCTTACCCTTACCCTTACCCTTACCCTTACCCTTGCTTTTACCCTTAAGCTTACCCTTACCCTTACCCTTACCCTTACCCTTACCCTTACTTTTACCCTTACCCTTACCCTTGCTTTTACCCTTAAGCTTACCCTTACCCTTACCCTTACCCTAACCCTTACCCTTACCCTTACCCTTACCCTTACCCTTGCTTTTACCCTTAGGCTTACCCTTACCTTTACCCTTACCCTTACCCTTACCCTTACCCTTACCCTTGCTTTCACCCTTAAGCTTACCCTTACCCTTACCCTTACCCTTACCCTTACCCTTACCCTTGCTTTTACCCTTAAGCTTACCCTTACCCTTACCCTTACCCTTACACTTACCCTTGCTTTTACCCTTAGGCTTACCCTTACCCTTACCCTTACCCTTACCCTTGCTTTTACCCTTAAGCTTACCCTTACCCTTACTCTTACCCTTACCCTTACCCTTACCCTTACCCTTACCCTTACCCTTACCCTTACCCTTACCCTTACCCTTACCCTTACCCTTACCCTTACCCTTGCTTTTACCCTTAGGCTTACCCTTACCTTTACCCTTACCCCAACCCTTACCCTTACCCTTACCCTTACCCTTACCCTTGCTTTTACCCTTAAGCTTACCCTTACCCTTACCCTTACCCTTACCCTTACCCTTACCCTTACCCTTGCTTTTACCCTTAAGCTTACCCTTACCCTTACCCTTACCCTTACCCTTACCCTTACCCTTACCTTACCCTTACCCTTACCCTTATCCTTGCTTTTACCCTTAGGCTTACCCTTACCTTTACCCTTACCCTTACCCTTACCCTTACCCTTACCCTTGCTTTTACCCTTAAGCTTACCCTTACCCTTACCCTTACCCTTACCCTTAAGCTTACCCTTACCCTTACCCTTACCCTTACCCTTACCCTTACCCTTACCCTTACCCTTACCCTTACCCTTACCCTTGCTTTTACCCTTAAGCTTACCCTTACCCTTACCCTTACCCTTACCCTTACCCTTGCTTTTACCCTTAAGCTTACCCTTACCCTTACACTTACCCTTACCCTTAAGTTTTCCCTTACCCTTACCCTTACCCTTACCCTTACCCTTACCCTTACCCTTACCCTTACCCTTACCCTTACCCTTACCCTTACCCTTACCCTTACCCTTGCTTTTACCCTTAAGCTTACCCTTACCCTTACCCTTACCCTTAAGCTTACCCTTACCCTTACCCTTACCCTTACCCTCACCCTTACCCTTACCCTTGCTTTTACCCTTAAGCTTACCCTTACCCTTACCCTTACCCTTACCCTTAAGCTTACCCTTACCCTTACCCTTACCCTTACCCTTACCCTTACCCTTGCTTTTACCCTTAAGCTTACCCTTACCCTTACCCTTACCCTTACCCTTAAGCTTACCCTTACCCTTACCCTTACCCTTACCCTTACCCTTACCCTTACCCTTACACTTACCCTTACCCTTACCCTTACCCTTGCTTTTACCCTTAAGCTTACCCTTACCCTTACCCTTACCCTTACCCTTGCTTTCACCCTTAAGCTTACCCTTACCCTTACCCTTACCCTTAAGCTTACCCTTTCCCTTACCCTTATCCTTACCCTTACCCTTACCCTTACCCTTACCCTTACCCTTGCTTTTACCCTTAAGCTTACCCTTACCCTTACCCTTAACCTTACCCTTACCCTTACCCTTACCCTTACCCTTACCCTTGCTTTTACCCTTAGGCTTACCCTTACCTTTACCCTTACCCTTACCCTTACCCTTACCCTTACCCTTACCCTTACCCTTACCCTTACCTTTACCCTTACCCTTGCTTTTACCCTTAAGCTTACCCTTACCCTTACCCTTACCCTTACCCTTACCCTTACTCTTGCTTTTACCCTTGAGCTTACCCTTACCCTTACCCTTTCCCTTACCCTTACCCCCGCTTTTACCCTTAGGCTTACCCTTACCCTTTCCCTTACCCTTACCCTTGCTTTTACCCTTAAGCTTACCCTTACCCTTACCCTTACCCTTACCCTTACCCTTACCCTTACCCTTACCCTTACCCTTACCCTAACCCTTACCCTTACCCTTACCCTTACCCTTACCCTTGCTTTTACCCTTAGGCTTACCCTTACCTTTACCCTTACCCTTACCCTTACCCTTACCCTTGCTTTTACCCTTAAGCTTACCCTTACCCTTACCCTTACCCTTACCCTTACAATTACCCTTACCCTTACCCTTGCTTTTACCCTTAAGCTTACCCTTACCCTTACCCTTACCCTTACCCTTACCCTTACCCTTACCCTTACCCTCACCCTTGCTTTTACCCTTAAGCTCACCCTTACCCTTACCCTTACCCTTACCCTTACCCTTACCCTTGCTTTTACCCTTAAGCTTACCCTTACCCTTACCCTTACCCTTACCCTTACCCTTGCTTTTACCCTTAGGCTTACCCTTACCCTTACCCTTACCCTTACCCTTGCTTTTACCCTTAAGCTTACCCTTACCCTTACCCTTACCCTTACTCTTACCCTTACCCTTACCCTTACTTTTACCCTTGCTTTTACCCTTAGGCTTACCCTTACCTTTACCCTTACCCTTACCCTTACCCTTACCCTTACCCTCACCCTTACCCTTACCCTTACCCTTGCTTTTACCCTTAAGCTAACCCTTACCCTTACCCTTACCCTTACCCTTAACCTTACCCCTACCCTTGCTTTTACCCTTAAGCTCACCCTTACCCTTACCCTTACCCTTACCCTTACACTTACCCTTACCCTGACCCTTACCCTTGCTTTTACCCTTAAGCTTACCTTTACCCTTACCCTTACCCTTACCCTTAAGCTTACCCTTACCCTTACCCTTACCCTTACCCTTACCCTTACCCTTGCTTTTACCCTTAAGCTTACCCTTACCCTTACCCTTACCCTTACCCTTACCCTTACCCTTGCTTTTACCCTTAAGCTTACCCTTACCCTTACCCTTACCCTTACCCTTACCCTTGCTTTTACCCTTACCCTTACCCTTACCCTTACCCTTACCCTTACCCTTGCTTTTACCCTTAAGCTTACCCTTACCCTTACCCTTACCCTTACCCTAAC
This sequence comes from Myrrha octodecimguttata, assembly GCA_958510865.1. Classification (NCBI taxonomy): domain Eukaryota; kingdom Metazoa; phylum Arthropoda; class Insecta; order Coleoptera; family Coccinellidae; genus Myrrha; species Myrrha octodecimguttata. The sequence continues at coordinate 56,232 of CAUEHS010000534.1, forward strand.
CCTTACCCTTAACCTTACCCTTACCCTTACCCTTACCCTTACCCTTACCCTTGCTTTTACCCTTAGGCTTACCCTTACCTTTACCCTTACCATTACCCTTACCCTTACCCTTACCCTTACCCTTACCCTTACCCTTGCTTTTACCCTTAAGCTTACCCTTACCCTTACCCTTACCCTTACCCTTACCCTTACCCTTACCCTTACCCTTACCCTTGCTTTTACCCTTAAGCTTACCCTTACCCTTACCCTTACCCTTACCCTTACCCTTACCCTTACCCTTACCCTTACCCTTACCCTTACCCTTACCCTTACACTTACCCTTACCCTTGCTTTTACCCTTAAGCTTACCCATACCCTTACCCTTACTCTTACCCTTACCCTTACCCTTACCATTACCCTTGCTTTTACCCTTAAGCTTACCCTCACCCTTACCTTTACCCTTACCCTTACCCTTACCCTTACCCTTACCCTTACCCTTACCCTTACCCTTACCCTTACCCTTACCCTTACCCTTACCCTTACCCTTACCCTTGCTTTTACCCTTAGGCTTACCCTTACCTTTAGCCTTACCCTTACCCTTACCCTTACCCTTACCCTTACCCTTACCCTTGCTTTTACCCTTAAGCTTACCCTTACCCTTACCCTTACCCTTACCCTTACCCTTACCCTTGCTTTTACCCTTAAGCTTACCCTTACCCTTACCCTTACCCTTACACTTACCCTTGCTTTTACCCTTAGGCTTACCCTTACCCTTACCCTTACCCTTACCCTTAAGCTTACCCTTACCCTTATCCTTACCCTTACCCTTACCCTTACCCTTAACCTTACCCTTACCCTTACCCTTGCTTTTACCCTTAAGCTTACCCTTACCCTTACCCTTACCCTTACCCTTACTCTTATCCTTACCCTTACCCTTGCTTTGACCCTTAGGCTTACCCTTACCTTTACCCTTACCCTTACCCTTACCCTTACCCTTACCCTTTCCCTTACCCTTACCCTTACCCTTAATCTTGCTTTTACCCTTAAGCTTACCCTTACCCTTACCCTTACCCTTACCCTTACCCTAACCCTTACCCTTGCTTTTACCCTTTAGCTTACCCTTACCCTTACCCTTACCCTTACCCTTACCCTTACCCTTACCCTTACCCTTACCCTTACCCTTACCCTTACCCTTACCCTTACCCTTACCCTTACCCTTACCCTTACCCTTGCTTTTACCCTTAGGCTTACCCTTACCTTTACCCTTACCCTTACCCTTACCCTTACCCTTACCCTTACCCTTACCCTTACCCTTACCCTTGCTTTTACCCTTAAGCTTACCCTTACCCTTACCCTTACCCTTACCCTTACCTTTACCCTTGCTTTTACCCTTAAGCTTACCCTTACCCTTACCCTTACCCTTACCCTTACCCTTACCCTTACCCTTAACCTTGCTTTTACCCTTAAGCTTACCCTTACCCTTACACTTACCCTTACCCTTACCTTTACCCTTGCTTTTACCCTTAAGCTTACCCTTACCCTTACCCTTACCCTTACCCTTACCCTTGCTTTTACCCTTAGGCTTACCCTTACCCTTACCCTTACCCTCACCCTTGCTTTTACCCTTAAGCTTACCCTTACCCTTACCCTTACCCTTACCCTTACCCTTACCTTTACCCTTACCCTTACCCTTACCCTTACCCTTACCCTTACCCTTACCCTTACCCTTACCCTTACCCTTGCTTTTACCCTTAAGCTTACCCTTACCCTTACCCTTACCCTTACCCTTACCCTTACCCTTACCCTTACTTTTACCCTTACCCTTACCCTTGCTTTTACCCTTAAGCTTACCCTTACCCTTACCCTTACCCTTACCCTAACCCTTACCCTTACCCTTACCCTTACCCTTACCCTTGCTTTTACCCTTAGGCTTACCCTTACCTTTACCCTTACCCTTACCCTTACCCTTACCCTTACCCTTACCCTTACCCTTACCCTTACCCTTGCTTTTACCCTTAAGCTTACCCTTACCCTTACCCTTACCCTTACCCTTACCCTTACCCTTGCTTTTACCCTTAAGCTTACCCTTACCCTTACCCTTACCCTTACACTTACCCTTGCTTTTACCCTTAGGCTTACCCTTACCCTTACCCTTACCCTTACCCTTGCTTTTACCCTTAAGCTTACCCTTACCCTTACCCTTACTCTTACCCTTACCCTTACCCTTACCCTTACCCTTACCCTTACCCTTACCCTTACCCTTACCCTTGCTTTTACCCTTAAGCTTACCCTTACCCTTACCCTTACCCTTACACTTACCCTTGCTTTTACCCTTAAGCTTACCCTTACCCTTACCCTTACCCTTACCCTTACCCTTACCCTTACCCTTACCCTTGCTTTTACCCTTAAGCTTACCCTTACCCTTACCCTTACCCTTACCCTTACCCTTACCCTTACCCTTACCCTTACCCTTACCCTTACCCTTACCCTTACCCTTGCTTTTACCCTTAAGCTTACCCTTACCCTTACCCTTACCCTTACCCTTACCCTTACCTTACCCTTACCCTTACCCTTATCCTTGCTTTTACCCTTAGGCTTACCCTTACCTTTACCCTTACCCTTACCCTTACCCTTACCCTTACCCTTGCTTTTACCCTTAAGCTTACCCTTACCCTTACCCTTACCCTTACCCTTAAGCTTACCCTTACCCTTACCCTTACCCTTACCCTTACCCTTACCCTTACCCTTACCCTTACCCTTACCCTTACCCTTACCCTTACCCTTACTCTTACCCTTGCTTTTACCCTTAAGCTTACCCTTACCCTTACCCTTACCCTTACCCTTACCCTTGCTTTTACCCTTAAGCTTACCCTTACCCTTACACTTACCCTTACCCTTAAGTTTTCCCTTACCCTTACCCTTACCCTTACCCTTACCCTTACCCTTACCCTTACCCTTACCCTTACCCTTACCCTTACCCTTACCCTTGCTTTTACCCTTAAGCTTACCCTTACCCTTACCCTTACCCTTAAGCTTACCCTTACCCTTACCCTTACCCTTACCCTCACCCTTACCCTTACCCTTGCTTTTACCCTTAAGCTTACCCTTACCCTTACCCTTACCCTTACCCTTAAGCTTACCCTTACCCTTACCCTTACCCTTACCCTTACCCTTACCCTTGCTTTTACCCTTAAGCTTACCCTTACCCTTACCCTTACCCTTACCCTTAAGCTTACCCTTACCCTTACCCTTACCCTTACCCTAACCCTTACCCTTACACTTACCCTTACCCTTACCCTTACCCTTGCTTTTACCCTTAAGCTTACCCTTACCCTTACCCTTACCCTTACCCTTGCTTTCACCCTTAAGCTTACCCTTACCCTTACCCTTACCCTTAAGCTTACCCTTTCCCTTACCCTTACCCTTACCCTTACCCTTACCCTTACCCTTACCCTTGCTTTTACCCTTAAGCTTACCCTTACCCTTACCCTTAACCTTACCCTTACCCTTACCCTTACCCTTACCCTTACCCTTGCTTTTACCCTTAGGCTTACCCTTACCTTTACCCTTACCCTTACCCTTACCCTTACCCTTACCCTTACCCTTACCCTTACCCTTACCTTTACCCTTACCCTTGCTTTTACCCTTAAGCTTACCCTTACCCTTACCCTTACCCTTACCCTTACCCTTACCCTTACCCTTACCCTTACTCTTGCTTTTACCCTTGAGCTTACCCTTACCCTTACCCTTTCCCTTACCCTCACCCTCGCTTTTACCCTTAGGCTTACCCTTACCCTTTCCCTTACCCTTACCCTTGCTTTTACCCTTAAGCTTACCCTTACCCTTACCCTTACCCTTACCCTTACCCTTACCCTTACCCTTACCCTTACCCTTACCCTAACCCTTACCCTTACCCTTACCCTTACCCTTACCCTTGCTTTTACCCTTAGGCTTACCCTTACCTTTACCCTTACCCTTACCCTTACCCTTACCCTTGCTTTTACCCTTAAGCTTACCCTTACCCTTACCCTTACCCTTACCCTTACCCTTACCCTTACCCTTACCCTTACCCTTACCCTTACCCTTGCTTTTACCCTTAAGCTTACCCTTACCCTTACCCTTACCCTTACCCTTACCCTTACCCTTACCCTCACCCTTGCTTTTACCCTTAAGCTCACCCTTACCCTTACCCTTACCCTTACCCTTACCCTTGCTTTTACCCTTAAGCTTACCCTTACCCTTACCCTTACCCTTACCCTTGCTTTTACCCTTAGGCTTACCCTTACCCTTACCCTTACCCTTACCCTTGCTTTTACCCTTACCTTTACCCTTACCCTTACCCTTACCCTTACCCTTACCCTCACCCTTACCCTTACCCTTACCCTTACCCTTGCTTTTACCCTTAAGCTAACCCTTACCCTTACCCTTACCCTTACCCTTACCCTTAACCTTACCCCTACCCTTGCTTTTACCCTTAAGCTCACCCTTACCCTTACCCTTACCCTTACCCTTACCCTTACACTTACCCTTACCCTGACCCTTACCCTTGCTTTTACCCTTAAGCTTACCTTTACCCTTACCCTTACCCTTACCCTTAAGCTTACCCTTACCCTTACCCTTACCCTTACCCTTACCCTTACCCTTGCTTTTACCCTTAAGCTTACCCTTACCCTTACCCTTACCCTTACCCTTACCCTTACCCTTACCCTTGCTTTTACCCTTAAGCTTACCCTTACCCTTACCCTTACCCTTACCCTTACCCTTGCTTTTACCCTTACCCTTACCCTTACCCTTACCCTTGCTTTTACCCTTACCCTTACCCTTACCCTTACCCTTACCCTTGCTTTTACCCTTAAGCTTACCCTTACCCTTACCCTTACCCTTACCCTAACCCTTACCCTTAACCTTACCCTTACCCTTACCCTTACCCTTACCCTTACCCTTACCCTTGCTTTTACCCTTAGGCTTACCCTTACCTTTACCCTTACCATTACCCTTACCCTTACCCTTACCCTTACCCTTACCCTTGCTTTTACCCTTAAGCTTACCCTTACCCTTACCCTTACCCTTACCCTTACCCTTACCTTACCCTTACCCTTACCCTTATCCTTGCTTTTACCCTTAGGCTTACCCTTACCTTTACCCTTACCCTTACCCTTACCCTTACCCTTACCCTTGCTTTTACCCTTAAGCTTACCCTTACCCTTACCCTTACCCTTACCCTTAAGCTTACCCTTACCCTTACCCTTACCCTTACCCTTACCCTTACCCTTACCCTTACCCTTACCCTTACCCTTACCCTTACTCTTACCCTTGCTTTTACCCTTAAGCTTACCCTTACCCTTACCCTTACCCTTACCCTTACCCTTGCTTTTACCCTTAAGCTTACCCTTACCCTTACACTTACCCTTACCCTTAAGTTTTCCCTTACCCTTACCCTTACCCTTACCCTTACCCTTACCCTTACCCTTACCCTTACCCTTACCCTTACCCTTACCCTTACCCTTACCCTTGCTTTTACCCTTAAGCTTACCCTTACCCTTACCCTTACCCTTAAGCTTACCCTTACCCTTACCCTTACCCTTACCCTCACCCTTACCCTTACCCTTGCTTTTACCCTTAAGCTTACCCTTACCCTTACCCTTACCCTTACCCTTAAGCTTACCCTTACCCTTACCCTTACCCTTACCCTTACCCTTACCCTTGCTTTTACCCTTAAGCTTACCCTTACCCTTACCCTTACCCTTACCCTTAAGCTTACCCTTACCCTTACCCTTACCCTTACCCTAACCCTTACCCTTACACTTACCCTTACCCTTACCCTTACCCTTGCTTTTACCCTTAAGCTTACCCTTACCCTTACCCTTACCCTTACCCTTGCTTTCACCCTTAAGCTTACCCTTACCCTTACCCTTACCCTTAAGCTTACCCTTTCCCTTACCCTTACCCTTACCCTTACCCTTACCCTTACCCTTACCCTTACCCTTGCTTTTACCCTTAAGCTTACCCTTACCCTTACCCTTAACCTTACCCTTACCCTTACCCTTACCCTTACCCTTACCCTTGCTTTTACCCTTAGGCTTACCCTTACCTTTACCCTTACCCTTACCCTTACCCTTACCCTTACCCTTACCCTTACCCTTACCCTTACCCTTACCTTTACCCTTACCCTTGCTTTTACCCTTAAGCTTACCCTTACCCTTACCCTTACCCTTACCCTTACCCTTACCCTTACTCTTGCTTTTACCCTTGAGCTTACCCTTACCCTTACCCTTTCCCTTACCCTTACCCTCGCTTTTACCCTTAGGCTTACCCTTACCCTTTCCCTTACCCTTACCCTTGCTTTTACCCTTAAGCTTACCCTTACCCTTACCCTTACCCTTACCCTTACCCTTACCCTTACCCTTACCCTTACCCTTACCCTTACCCTAACCCTTACCCTTACCCTTACCCTTACCCTTACCCTTGCTTTTACCCTTAGGCTTACCCTTACCTTTACCCTTACCCTTACCCTTACCCTTACCCTTGCTTTTACCCTTAAGCTTACCCTTACCCTTACCCTTACCCTTACCCTTACCCTTACCCTTACCCTTACCCTTACCCTTACCCTTACCCTTGCTTTTACCCTTAAGCTTACCCTTACCCTTACCCTTACCCTTACCCTTACCCTTACCCTTACCCTCACCCTTGCTTTTACCCTTAAGCTCACCCTTACCCTTACCCTTACCCTTACCCTTACCCTTACCCTTACCCTTACCCTTAACCTTACCCCTACCCTTGCTTTTACCCTTAAGCTCACCCTTACCCTTACCCTTACCCTTACCCTTACACTTACCCTTACCCTGACCCTTACCCTTGCTTTTACCCTTAAGCTTACCTTTACCCTTACCCTTACCCTTACCCTTAAGCTTACCCTTACCCTTACCCTTACCCTTACCCTTACCCTTACCCTTGCTTTTACCCTTAAGCTTACCCTTACCCTTACCCTTACCCTTACCCTTACCCTTACCCTTGCTTTTACCCTTAAGCTTACCCTTACCCTTACCCTTACCCTTACCCTTACCCTTGCTTTTACCCTTACCCTTACCCTTACCCTTACCCTTACCCTTACCCTTGCTTTTACCCTTAAGCTTACCCTTACCCTTACCCTTACCCTTACCCTAACCCTTACCCTTAACCTTACCCTTACCCTTACCCTTACCCTTACCCTTACCCTTACCCTTGCTTTTACCCTTAGGCTTACCCTTACCTTTACCCTTACCATTACCCTTACCCTTACCCTTACCCTTACCCTTACCCTTACCCTTGCTTTTACCCTTAAGCTTACCCTTACCCTTACCCTTACCCTTACCCTTACCCTTACCCTTACCCTTACCCTTACCCTTACCCTTGCTTTTACCCTTAAGCTTACCCTTACCCTTACCCTTACCCTTACCCTTACCCTTACCCTTACCCTTACCCTTACCCTTACCCTTACCCTTACCCTTACCCTTACCCTTACCCTTACCCTTGCTTTTACCCTTAAGCTTACCCTTACCCTTACCCTTACTCTTACCCTTACCCTTACCCTTACCCTTACCCTTGCTTTTACCCTTAAGCTTACCCTCACCCTTACCTTTACCCTTACCCTTACCCTTACCCTTACCCTTACCCTTACCCTTACCCTTACCCTTACCCTTACCCTTACCCTTACCCTTACCCTTGCTTTTACCCTTAGGCTCACCCTTACCTTTAGCCTTACCCTTACCCTTACCCTTACCCTTACCCTTACCCTTACCCTTACCCTTGCTATTACCCTTAAGCTTACCCTTACCCTTACCCTTACCCTTACCCTTACCCTTACCCTTACCCTTGCTTTTACCCTTAAGCTTACCCTTACCCTTACCCTTACCCTTACACTTACCCTTGCTTTTACCCTTAGGCTTACCCTTACCCTTACCCTTACCCTTACCCTTAAGCTTACCCTTACCCTTATCCTTACCCTTACCCTTACCCTTACCCTTAACCTTACCCTTACCCTTACCCTTACCCTTACCCTTGCTTTTACCCTTAAGCTTACCCTTACCCTTACCCTTACCCTTACCCTTACTCTTATCCTTACCCTTACCCTTGCTTTGACCCTTAGGCTTACCCTTACCTTTACCCTTACCCTTACCCTTACCCTTACCCTTACCCTTACCCTTACCCTTACCCTTACCCTTACCCTTACCCTTACCCTTGCTTTTACCCTTAAGCTTACCCTTACCCTCACCCTTACCCTTACCCTTACCCTTACCCTTACCCTTGCTTTTACCCTTAAGCTTACCCTTACCCTTACCATTACCCTTACCCTTACCCTTACCCTTGCTTTTACCCTAAGGCTTACCCTTACCCTTACCCTTACCCTTACCCTTGCTTTTACCCTTAAGCTTACCCTTACCCTTACCCTTACCCTTACCCTTACCCTTACCCTTACCCTTACCCTTACCCTTACCCTTACCCTTACCCTTACCCTTACCCTTACCCTTACCCTTGCTTTTACCCTTAGGCTTAACCTTACCTTTACCCTTACCCTTACCCTTACCCTTACCCTTACCCTTACCCTTACCCTTACCCTTACCCTTACCCTTACCCTTACCCTTACCCTTACCCTTACCCTTGCTTTTACCCTTAAGCTTACCCTTACCCTTACCCTTACCCTTACCCTTACCCTTACCCTTACCCTTGCTTTTACCCTTAAGCTCACCCTTACCCTTACCCTTACCCTTACCCTCACCCTTACCCTTACCCTTACCCTTGCTTATACCCTTAAGCTTACCCTTACCCTTACCCTTACCCTTACCCTTACCCTTACCCTTACCCTTACCCTTACCCTTACCCTTACCCTTACCCTTACCCTTGCTTTTACCCTTAGGCTTACCCTTACCTTTACCCTTACCCTTACCCTTACCCTTACCCTTACCCTTACCCTTACCCTTGCTTTTACCCTTAAGCTTACCCTTACCCTTACCCTTACCCTTACCCTTACCCTTACCCTAACCCTTACCCTTGCTTTTACCCTTAAGCTTACCCTTACCCTTACCCTTACCCTTACCCTTACCCTTACCCTTACCCTTACCCTTACCCTTGCTTTTACCCTTAAGCTTACACTTACCCTTACCCTTACCCTTACCCTCACCCTTACCCTTACCCTTACCCTTACCCTTACCCTTATCCTTACCCTTGCTTTTACCCTTAAGCTTACCCTTACCCTTACCCTTACCCTTACCCTTACCCTTACCCTTACCCTTACCCTTACCCTTACCCTTACCCTTGCTTTTACTCTTAGGCTTACCCTTACCTTTACCCTTACCCTTACCCTTACCCTTACCCTTACCCTTACCCTTACCCTTACCCTTACCCTTACCCTAACCCTCACCCTCACCCTTGCTTTTACCCTTAAGCTTACCCTTACCCTTACCCTTACCCTTACCCTTACCCTTGCTTTTACCCTTAAGCTTACCCTTACCCTTATCCTTACCCTTACCCTTACCCTTGCTTTTACCCTTAGGCTTACCCTTACCCTTACCCTTACCCTTACCCTTGCTTTTACCCTTAAGCTTACCCTTACCCTTACCCTTACTCTTACCCTTACCCTTACCCTTACCCTTACCCTTGCTTTTACCCTTAGGCTTACCCTTACCTTTACCCTTACCCTTACCCTTACCCTTACCCTTACCCTTACCCTTACCCTTACCCTTACCCTTACCCTTGCTTTTACCCTTAAGCTAACCCTTACCCTTACCCTTACCCTTACCCTTACCCTTAACCTTACCCTTACCCTTGCTTTTACCCTTAAGCTCACCCTTACCCTTACCCTTACCCTTACCCTTACACTTACCCTTACCCTGACCCTTACCCTTGCTTTTACCCTTAAGCTTACCCTTACCCTTACCTTTACCCTTACCCTTAAGCTTACCCTTACCCTTACCCTTACCCTTACCCTTACCCTTACCCTTACCCTTACCCTTACCCTTGCTTTTACCCTTAAGCTTACCCTTACCCTTACCCTTACCCTTACCCTTACCCTTGCTTTTACCCTTAAGCTTACCCTTACCCTTACCCTTACCCTTACCCTTACCCTTAAGCTTACCCTTACCCTTACCCTTACCCTTACCCTTACCCTTACCCTTACCCTTGCTTTTACCCTTAAGCTTACCCTTACCCTTACCCTTACCCTTACCCTTACCCTAACCCTTACCCTTAACCTTACCCTTACCCTTACCCTTACCCTTACCCTTGCTTTTACCCTTAGGCTTACCCTTACCTTTACCCTTACCCTTACCCTTACCCTTACCCTTACCCTTACCCTTACCCTTACCCTTGCTTTTACCCTTAAGCTTACCCTTACCCTTACCCTTACCCTTACCCTTACCCTTACCCTTACCCTTACCCTTACCCTTACCCTTACCCTTACCCTTACCCTTACCCTTACCCTTACCCTTACCCTTACCCTTACCCTTACCCTTACCCTTACCCTTACCCTTGCTTTTACCCTTAAGCTTACCCTTACCCTTACCCTTACTCTTACCCTTACCCTTACCCTTACCCTTACCCTTGCTTTTACCCTTAAGCTTACCCTTACCCTTACCTTTACCCTTACCCTTACCCTTAAACTTACCCTTACCCTTACCCTTACCCTTACCCTTACCCTTACCCTTACCCTTACCCTTACCCTTGCTTTTACCCTTAGGCTTACCCTTACCTTTAGCCTTACCCTTACCCTTACCCTTACCCTTACCCTTACCCTTACCCTTGCTTTTACCCTTAAGCTTACCCTTACCCTTACCCTTACCCTTACCCTTACCCTTACCCTTACCCTTACCCTCACCCTTACCCTTACCCTTGCTTTTACCCTTAAGCTTACCCTTACCCTTATCCTTACCCTTGCTCTTACCCTTAAGCTTACCCTTACCCTTACCCTTACCCTTACCCTTACCCTTACCCTTACCCTTACCCTTACCCTTGCTTTTACTCTTAGGCTTACCCTTACCTTTACCCTTACCCTTACAATTACCCTTACCCTCACCCTTACCTTTACCCTTGCTTTTACCCTTAAGCTTACCCTTACCCTTACCCTTACCCTTACCCTTGCCCTTGCTTTTACCCTTAAGCTTACCCTTACCCTTACCCTTAACCTTACCCTTACCCTTGCTTTTACCCTTAGGCTTACCCTTACCCTTACCCTTACCCTTACCCTTGCTTTTACCCTTAAGCTTACCCTTACCCTTACCCTTACTCTTACCCTTACCCTTACCCTTACCCTTACCCTTACCCTTTCCCTTACCCTTACCCTTACCCTTACCCTTGCTTTTACCCTTAGGCTTACCCTTACCTTTACCCTTACCCTAACCCTTACCCTTACCCTTACCCTTACCCTTACCCTTGCTTTTACCCTTAAGCTTACCCTTACCCTTACCCTTACCCTTACCCTTACCCTTACCCTTACCCTTACCCTTACCCTTACCCTTACCCTTACCCTTACCCTTACCCTTGCTTTTACCCTTAAGCTTACCCTTACCCTTACCCTTACCCTTACCCTTACCCTTACCCTTACCCTTACCCTTACCCTTGCTTTTACCCTTAAGCTTACCCTTACCCTTACCCTTACCCTTACCCTTACCCTTACCCTTACCCTTACCCTTACCCTTACCCTTACCCTTACCCTTACCCTTACCCTCACCCTTGCTTTTACCCTTAGGCTTACCCTTACCTTTACCCTCACCCTTACCCTTACCCTTACCCTTACCCTTGCTTTTACCCTTAAGCTTACCCTTACCCTTACCCTTACCCTTAAGCTTACCCTTACCCTTACCCTTACCCTTAACCTTACCCTTACCCTTCCCTTACCCTTACCCTTACCCTTACCCTTGCTTTTACCCTTAAGCTTACCCTTACCCTTACCCTTACCCTTACCCTTACCCTTGCTTTTACCCTTAAGCTTACCCTTACCCTTACCCTTACCCTTAAGCTTACCCTTACCCTTACCCTTACCCTTACCCTTACCCTTACCCTTACCCTTACCCTTACCCTTACCCTTACCCTTACCCTTACCCTTACCCTTACCCTTACCCTTACCCTTGCTTTTACCCTTAAGCTTACCCTTACCCTTACCCTTACCCTTAAGCTTACCCTTACCCTTACCCTTACCCTTACCCTCACCCTTACCCTTAACCTTACCCTTGCTTTTACCCTTAAGCTTACCCTTACCCTTACCCTTACCCTTACCCTTAAGCTTACCCTTACCCTTACCCTAACCCTTACCCTTACCCTTACCCTTACCCTTACCCTTGCTTTTACCCTTAAGCTTACCCTTACCCTTACCCTTACCCTTAACCTTGCTTTTACCCTTAAGCTTACCCTTACCCTTACCCTTACCCTTACCCTTAAGCTTACCCTTACCCTTACCCTTACCCTTACCCTTACCCTTACCCTTACCCTTACCCTTACCCTTACCCTTACCCTTACCCTTGCTTTTACCCTTAAGCTTACCCTTACCCTTACCCTCACCCTTACCCTTACCCTTACCCTTACCCTTACCCTTGCTTTTACCCTTAGGCTTACCCTTACCTTTACCCTTACCCTTACCCTTACCCTTACCCTTACCCTTACCCTTACCCTTGCTTTTACCCTTAAGCTTACCCTTACCCTTACCCTTACCCTTACCCTTACCCTTACCCTTACCCTTACCCTTACCCTTGCTTTTACCCTTAAGCTTACCCTTACCCTTACCCTTACCCTTACCCTTACCCTTGCTTTTACCCTTAGGCTTACCCTTACCCTTACCCTTACCCTTACCCTTACCCTTACCCTTGCTTTTACCCTTAAGCTTACCCTTACCCTTACCCTTACCCTTACCCTTACCCTTACCCTTACCCTTACCCTTACCTTTACCCTTACCCTTACCCTTACCCTTACCCTTACCCTTACCCTTACCCTTGCTTTTACCCTTAGGCTTACCCTTACCTTTACCCTTACCCTTACCCTTACCCTTACCCTTGCTTTTACCCTTAAGCTTACCCTTACCCTTACCCTTACCCTTACCCTTACCCTTACCCTTACCCTTACCCTTACCCTTACCCTTACCCTTGCTTTTACCCTTAAGCTTACCCTTACCCTTACCCTTACCCTTACCCTTACCCTTACCCTTACCCTTACCCTCACCCTTGCTTTTACCCTTAAGCTTACCCTTACCCTTACCCTTACCCTTACCCTTACCCTTACCCTTGCTTTTACCCTTAAGCTTACCCTAACCCTTACCCTTACCCTTACCCTTACCCCTGCTTTTACCCTTAGGCTTACCCTTACCCTTACCCTTACCCTTACCCTTGCTTTTACCCTTAAGCTTACCCTTACCCTTACCCTTACCCTTACTCTTACCCTTACCCTTACCCTTACCCTTACCCTTGCTTTTACCCTTAGGCTTACCCTTACCTTTACCCTTACCCTTACCCTTACCCTTACCCTTACCCTTACCCTTACCCTTACCCTTACCCTTACCCTTACCCTTGCTTTTACCCTTAAGCTTACCCTTACCCTTACCCTTACCCTTACCCTTACCCTTACCCTTACCCTTACCCTTACCCTTACCCTTACCCTTACCCTTGCTTTTACCCTTAAGCTCACCCTTACCCTTACCCTTACCCTTACCCTTACCCTTACCCTTACTCTTACCCTTACCCTTGCTTTTACCCTTAAGCTTACCCTTACCCTTACCCTTACCCTTACCCTTAAGCTTACCCTTACCCTTACCCTTACCCTTACCCTTACCCTTACCCTTGCTTTTACCCTTAAGCTTACCCTTACCCTTACCCTTACCCTTACCCTTACCCTTGCTTTTACCCTTAAGCTTACCCTTACCCTTACCCTTACCCTTACCCTTAAGCTTACCCTTACCCTTACCCTTACCCTTACCCTTACCCTTACCCTTACCCTTACCCTTGCTTTTACCCTTAAGCTTACCCTTACCCTTACCCTTACCCTTACCCTTACCCTTACCCTTACCCTTACCCTTACCCTTACCCTTACCCTTACCCTTACCCTTACCCTTACCCTTACCCTTACCCTTACCCTTACCCTTGCTTTTACCCTTAGGCTTACCCTTACCTTTACCCTTACCATTACCCTTACCCTTACCCTTACCCTTACCCTTACCCTTGCTTTTACCCTTAAGCTTACCCTCACCCTTACCCTTACCCTTACCCATACCCTTACCCTTACCCTTACCCTTACCCTTACCCTTACCCTTACCCTTACCCTTACCCTTACCCTTACCCTTACCCTTACCCTTACCCTTACCCTTACCCTTACCCTTACCCTTGCTTTTACCCTTAAGCTTACCCTTACCCTTACCCTTACCCTCACCCTTACCCTTACCCTTGCTTTTACCCTTAAGCTTACCCTTACCCTTACTCTTACCCCTACCCTTACCCTTACCCTTACCCTTACCCTTACCCTTACCCTTACCCTTGCTTTTACCCTTAGGCTTACCCTCACCTTTACCCTTACCCTTACCCTTACCCTTACCCTTACCCTTGCTTTTACCCTTAAGCTTACCCTTACCCTTACCCTTACCCTTACCCTTAGCCTTACCCTTACCCTTGCTTTTACCCTTAAGCTTACCCTTACCCTTACCCTTACCCTTACCCTTACCCTTGCTTTTACCCTTAGGCTTACCCTTACCCTTACCCTTACCCTTACCCTTAAGCTTACCCTTACCCTTACCCTTACCCTTACCCTTACCCTTACCCTTACCCTTACCCTTACCCTTACCCTTACCCTTACCCTTACCCTTACCCTTACCCTTACCCTTACCCTTACCCTTACCCTTACCCTTACCCTTACCCTTACCCTTACCCTTACCCTTACTTAGGGTAAGGGTAAGGGTAAGCTTAAGGGTAAAAGCAAGGGTAAGGGTAAGGGTAAGGGTAAGGGTAAGGGTAAGGGTAAGGGTAAGGGTAAGGGTAAGCTTAAGGGTAAGGGTAAGGGTAAGGGTAAGGGTAAGCTTAAGGGTAAAAGCAAGGGTAAGGGTAAGGGTAAGGGTAAGGGTAAGGGTAAGCTTAAGGGTAAGGGTAAGGGTAAGGGTAAGGGTAAGCTTAAGGGTAAAAGCAAGGGTAAGGT
Organism: Myrrha octodecimguttata; assembly: GCA_958510865.1. NCBI lineage: Eukaryota > Metazoa > Arthropoda > Insecta > Coleoptera > Coccinellidae > Myrrha > Myrrha octodecimguttata. The sequence goes on from CAUEHS010000534.1 coordinate 71,349, forward strand.
TAAGGGTAAGGGTAAGGGTAAGGGTAAGGGTAAGGGTAAGCTTAAGGGTAAGGGTAAGGGTAAGGGTAAGGGTAAGCTTAAGGGTAAAAGCAAGGGTAAGGGTAAGGGTAAGGGTAAGGGTAAGGGTAAGGGTAAGGGTAAGGGTAAGGATAAGGGTAAGGGTAAGGGTAAGCTTAAGGGTAAGGGTAAGGGTAAGGGTAAGCTTAAGGGTAAAAGCAAGGGTAAGGGTAAGGGTAAGGGTAAGGGTAAGGGTAAGCTTAAGGGTAAAAGCAAGGGTAAGGGTAAGGGTAAGGGTAAGGGTAAGGGTAAGGGTAAGGGTAAGGGTAAGGGTAAGGGTAAGGGTAAGGGTAAGGGTAAGGGTAAGCTTAAGGGTAAGGGTAAGGGTAAGGGTAAGCTTAAGGGTAAAAGCAAGGGTAAGGGTAAGGGTAAGGGTAAGGGTAAGGGTAAAGGTAAGGGTAAGCCTAAGGGTAAAAGCAAGGGTAAGGGTAAGGGTAAGGGTAAGGGTAAGGGTAAGGGTAAGGGTAAGGGTAAGGGTAAGGGTAAGGGTAAGCTTAAGGGTAAAAGCAAGGGTAAGGGTAAGGGTAAGGGTAAGGGTAAGGGTAAGGGTAAGGGTAAGGGTAAGCTTAAGGGTAAAAGCAAGGGTAAGGGTAAGGGTGAGGGTAAGGGTAAGGGTAAGGGTAAGGGTAAGGGTAAGGGCAAAGGTAAGGGTAAGCTTAAGGGTAAAAGCAAGGGTAAGGGTAAGGGTAAGGGTAAGGGTAAGGGTTAGGGTAAGGGTAAAGGTAAGGGTAAGCCTAAGGGTAAAAGCAAGGGTAAGGGTAAGGGTAAGGGTAAGGGTAAGGGTAAGGGTAAGGGTAAGGGTAAGGGTAAGGGTAAGGGTAAGGGTAAGAGTAAGGGTAAGGGTAAGGGTAAGCTTAAGGGTAAAAGCAAGGGTAAGGGTAAGGGTAAGGGTAAGCCTAAGGGTAAAAGCAAGGGTAAGGGTAAGGTTAAGGGTAAGGGTAAGGGTAAGCTTAAGGGTAAAAGCAAGGGTAAGGGTAAGGGTAAGGGTAAGGGTAAGGGTAAGCTTAAGGGTAAAAGCAAGGGTAAGGGTAAGGGTGAGGGTAAGGGTAAGGGTAAGGGTAAGGGTAAAGGTAAGGGTAAGCCTAAGAGTAAAAGCAAGGGTGAGGGTAAGGGTAAGGGTAAGGGTAAGGGTAAGGGTAAGGGTAAGGGTAAGGGTAAGGGTGAGCTTAAGGGTAAAAGCAAGGGTAAGGATAAGGGTAAGGGTAAGGGTAAGGGTAAGGGTAAGGGTAAGGGTAAGGGTAAGGGTAAGCTTAAGGGTAAAAGCATGGGTAAGGGGCCCTTACCCTTACCCTTACACTTACCCTTGCTTTTACCCATAGGCTTACCCTTACCCTTACCCTTACCCTTACCCTTAAGCTTACCCTTACACTTACCCTTACCCTTACCCTTACCCTTACCCTTACCCTTACCCTTACCCTTACCCTTGCTTTTACCCTTAAGCTTACCCTTACCCTTAACCTTACCCTTACCCTTACCCTTACCCTTACCCTTACCCTTACCCTTGCTTTGACCCTTAGGCTTACCCTTACCTTTACCCTTACCCTTACCCTTACCCTTACCCTTACCCTTACCCTTACCCTTACCCTTACCCTTACCCTTGCTTTTACCCTTAAGCTTACCCTTACCCTTACCCTTACCCTTACCCTTACCCTTACCCTTACCCTTGCTTTTACCCTTAAGCTTACCCTTACCCTTACCCTTACCCTTACCCTTACCCTTGCTTTTACCCTTAGGCTTACCCTTACCCTTACCCTTACCCTTACCCTTGCTTTTACCCTTAAGCTTACCCTTACCCTTACCCTTACCCTTGCCCTTACCCTTACCCTTACCCTTACCCTTACCCTTACCCTTACCCTTACCCTTACCCTTACCCTTGCTTTTACCCTTAAGCTTACCCTTACCCTTACCCTTACCCTTACCCTTACCCTCACCCTTACCCTTACCCTTGCTTTTACCCTTAAGCTTACCCTTACCCTTACCCTTACCCTTACACTTACCCTTGCTTTTACCCTTAGGCTTACCCTTACCCTTACCCTTACCCTTACCCTTAAGCTTACCCTTACCCTTACCCTTACCCTTACCCTTACCCTTACCCTTACCCTTACCCTTGCTTTTACCCTTAAGCTTACCCTTACCCTTACCCTTACCCTTACCCTTACCCTTACCCTTACCCTTACCCTTACCTTTACCCTTACCCTTGCTTTGACCCTTAGGCTTACCCTTACCTTTACCCTTACCCTTAACCTTACCCTTACCCTTACCCTTACCCTTACCCTTACCCTTACCCTTACCCTTACCCTTGCTTTTACCCTTAAGCTTACCCTTACCCTTACCCTTACCCTTACCCTTACCCTTACCCTTACCCTTACCCTTGCTTTTACCCTTAAGCTTACCCTTACCCTTACCCTTACCCTTACCCTTACCCTTACACTTGCTTTTACCCTTAGGCTTACCCTTACCCTTACCCTTACCCTTACCCTTGCTTTTACCCTTAAGCTTACCCTTACCCTTACCCTTACCCTTACCCTTACCCTTACCCTTACCCTTACCCTTACCCTTACCCCTACCCTTACCCTTACCCTTACCCTCACCCTTGCTTTTACCCTTAGGCTTACCCTTACCTTTACCCTTACCCTTACCCTTACCCTTACCCTTACCCTTACCCTTACCCTTGCTTTTACCCTTAAGCTTACCCTTACCCTTACCCTTACCCTTACCCTTACCCTAACCCTTACCCTTGCTTTTACCCTTAAGCTTACCCTTACCCTTACCCTTACCCTTACCCTTACCCTTACCCTTACCCTTACCCTTACCCTTACCCTTACCCTTACCCTTACCCTTGCTTTTACCCTTAAGCTTACCCTTACCCTTACCCTTACCCTTACCCTCACCCTTACCCTTACCCTTACCCTTACCCTTATCCTTACCCTTGCTTTTACCCTTAAGCTTACCCTTACCCTTACCCTTACCCTTACCCTTACCCTTACCCTTACCCTTACCCTTGCTTTTACTCTTAGACTTACCCTTACCTTTACCCTTACCCTTACCCTTACCCTTACCCTTACCCTTACCCTTACCCTTACCCTTACCCTTACCCTCACCCTTGCTTTTACCCTTAAGCTTACCCTTACCCTTACCCTTACCCTTGCTTTTACCCTTAAGCTTACCCTTACCCTTATCCTTACCCTTACCCTTACCCTTGCTTTTACCCTTAGGCTCACCCTTACCCTTACCCTTACCCTTACCCTTGCTTTTACCCTTAAGCTTACCCTTACCCTTACCCTTACCCTTACTCTTACCCTTACCCTTACCCTTACCCTTACCCTTGCTTTTACCCTTAGGCTTACCCTTACCTTTACCCTTACCCTTACCCTTACCCTTACCCTTACCCTTACCCTTACCCTTACCCTTACCCTTACCCTTACCCTTACCCTTACCCTTGCTTTTACCCTTAAGCTAACCCTTACCCTTACCCTTACCCTTACCCTTACCCTTAACCTTACCCTTACCCTTGCTTTTACCCTTAAGCTCACCCTTACCCTTACCCTTACCCTTACCCTTACACTTACCCTTACCCTGACCCTTACCCTTGCTTTTACCCTTAAGCTTACCCTTACCCTTACACTTACCCTTACCCTTAAGCTTACCCTTACCCTTACCCTTACCCTTACCCTTACCCTTACCCTTACCCTTACCCTTACCCTTGCTTTTACCCTTAAGCTTACCCTTACCCTTACCCTTACCCTTACCCTTACCCTTGCTTTTACCCTTAAGCTTACCCTTACCCTTACCCTTACCCTTACCCTTACCCTTAAGCTTACCCTTACCCTTACCCTTACCCTTACCCTTACCCTTACCCTTACCCTTGCTTTTACCCTTAAGCTTACCCTTACCCTTACCCTTACCCTTACCCTTACCCTAACCCTTACCCTTAACCTTACCCTTACCCTTACCCTTACCCTTACCCTTACCCTTGCTTTTACCCTTAGGCTTACCCTTACCTTTACCCTTACCATTACCCTTACCCTTACCCTTACCATTACCCTTACCCTTACCCTTACCCTTACCCTTGCTTTTACCCTTAAGCTTACCCTTACCCTTACCCTTACCCTTACCCTTACCCTTACCCTTACCCTTACCCTTACCCTTACCCTTACCCTTGCTTTTACCCTTAAGCTTACCCTTACCCTTACCCTTACCCTTACCCTTACCCTTACCCTTACCCTTACCCTTACCCTTACCCTTACCCTTACCCTTACCCTTACCCTTACCCTTACCCTTACCCTTGCTTTTACCCTTAAGCTTACCCTTACCCTTACCCTTACTCTTACCCTTACCCTTACCCTTACCCTTACCCTTGCTTTTACCCTTAAGCTTACCCTTACCCTTACCTTTACCCTTACCCTTACCCTTAAACTTACCCTTACCCTTACCCTTACCCTTACCCTTACCCTTACCCTTACCCTTGCCCTTACCCTTACCCTTACCCTTACCCTTACCCTTACCCTTGCTTTTACCCTTAGGCTTACCCTTACCTTTAGCCTTACCCTTACCCTTACCCTTACCCTTACCCTTACCCTTACCCTTGCTTTTACCCTTAAGCTTACCCTTACCCTTACACTTACCCTTACCCTTACCCTTACCCTTACCCTTACCCTTGCTTTTACCCTTACCCTTAACCCTAACCCTTACACTTACCCTTGCTTTTACCCTTAGGCTTACCCTTACCCTTACCCTTACCCTTACCCTTACCCTTAAGCTTACCCTTACCCTTACCCTTACCCTTACCCTTACCCTTACCCTTACCCTTACCCTTACCCTTACCCTTACCCTTGCTTTTACCCTTAAGCTTACCCTTACCCTTACCCTTACCCTTACCCTTACCCTTACCCTTACCCTTACCCTTACCCTTACCCTTACCCTTGCTTTGACCCTTAGGCTTACCCTTACCTTTACCCTTACCCTTACCCTTACCCTTACCCTTACCCTTACCCTTACCCTTACCCTTGCTTTTACCCTTAAGCTTACCCTTACCCTTACCCTCACCCTTACCCTTACCCTTACCCTTACCCTTGCTTTTACCCTTAAGCTTACCCTTACCCTTACCCTTACCCTTACCCTTACCCTTACCCTTGCTTTTACCCTTAGGCTTACCCTTACCCTTACCCTTACCCTTACCCTTGCTTTTACCCTTAAGCTTACCCTTACCCTTACCCTTACCCTTACCCTTACCCTTACCCTTACCCTTACCCTTACCCTTACCCTTACCCTTACCCTTACCCTTACCCTTACCCTTACCCTTACCCTTACCCTTACCCTTACCCTTGCTTTTACCCTTAGGCTTAACCTTACCTTTACCCTTACCCTTACCCTTAACCTTACCCTTACCCTTACCCTTACCCTTACCCTTACCCTTACCCTTACCCTTACCCTTACCCTTACCCTTGCTTTAACCCTTAAGCTTACCCTTACCCTTACCCTTACCCTTACCCTTACCCTTACCCTTACCCTTACCCTTACCCTTACCCTTACACTTACCCTTGCTTTTACCCTTAAGCTTACCCTTACCCTTACCCTTACCCTTACCCTCACCCTTACCCTTACCCTTACCCTTGCTTATACCCTTAAGCTTACCCTTACCCTTACCCTTACCCTTACCCTTACCCTTACCCTTACCCTTACCCTTACCCTAACCCTTACCCTTACCCTTACCCTTACCCTTACCCTTACCCTTACCCTTGCTTTTACCCTTAAGCTTACCCTTACCCTTACCCTTACCCTTACCCTTTCCTCACCCTTGCTTTTACCCTTAGGCTTACCCTTCCCCTTACCCTTACCCTTACCCTTGCTTTTACCCTTAAGCTTAACCTTACCCTTACCCTTACCCTTACTCTTACCCTTACCCTTACCCTTACCCTTACCCTTGCTTTTACCCTTAGGCTTACCCTTACCTTTACCCTTACCCTTACCCTTACCCTTACCCTTACCCTTACCCTTACCCTTACCCTTACCCTTACCCTTACCCTTGCTTTTACCCTTAAGCTAACCCTTACCCTTACCCTTACCCTCACCCTTACCCTTAACCTTACCCTTACCCTTGCTTTTACCCTTAAGCTCACCCTTACCCTTACCCTTACCCTTACCCTTACCCTTACACTTACCCTTACCCTGACCCTTACCCTTGCTTTTACCCTTAAGCTTACCCTTACCCTTACCCTTACCCTTAAGCTTACCCTTACCCTTACCCTTACCCTTACCCTTACCCTTACCCTTACCCTTGCTTTTACCCTTAAGCTTACCCTTACCCTTACCCTTACCCTTACCCTTACCCTTGCTTTTACCCTTAAGCTTACCCTTACCCTTACCCTTACCCTTACCCTTACCCTTAAGCTTACCCTTACCCTTACCCTTACCCTTACCCTTACCCTTACCCTTACCCTTGCTTTTACCCTTAAGCTTACCCTCACCCTTACCCTTACCCTTACCCTAACCCTTACCCTTAACCTTACCCTTACCCTTACCCTTATCCTTACCCTTACCCTTGCTTTTACCCTTAGGCTTACCCTTACCTTTACCCTTACCATTACCCTTACCCTTACCCTTACCCTTACCCTTACCCTTACCCTTACCCTTACCCTTACCCTTGCTTTTACCCTTAAGCTTACCCTTACCCTTACCCTTACCCTTACCCTTACCCTTACCCTTATCCTTACCCTTACCCTTACCCTTGCTTTTACCCTTAAGCTTACCCTTACCCTTACCCTTACCCTTACCCTTACCCTTACCCTTACCCTTACCCTTGCTTTTACCCTTAAGCTTACCCTTACCCTTACTCTTACCCTTACCCTTACCCTTACCCTTACCCTTGCTTTTACCCTTAAGCTTACCCTCACCCTTACCTTTACCCTTACCCTTACCCTTACCCTTACCCTTACCCTTTCCCTTACCCTTACCCTTACCCTTACCCTTACCCTTACCCTTGCCCTTGCTTTTACCCTTAGGCTTACCCTTACCTTTAGCCTAACCCTTACCCTTACCCTTACCCTTACCCTTACCCTTACCCTTGCTTTTACCCTTAAGCTTACCCTTACCCTTACCCTTACCCTTACCCTTACCCTTACCCTTACCCTTGCTTTTACCCTTAAGCTTACCCTTACCCTTACCCTTACCCTTACCCTTAAGCTTACCCTTACCCTTACCCTTACCCTTACCCTTACCCTTACCCTTACCCTTACCCTTACCCTTACCCTTACCCTTGCTTTTACCCTTAAGCTTACCCTTACCCTTACCCTTACCCTTACCCTTACCCTTACCCTTACCCTTACCCTTACCCTTACCCTTGCTTTGACCCTTAGGCTTACCCTCACCTTTACCCTTACCCTTACCCTTACCCTTACCCTTACCCTTACCCTTACCCTTACCCTTACCCGTACCCTTACCCTTGCTTTTACCCTTAAGCTTACCCTTACCCTTACCCTTACCCTTACCCTTACCCTTGCTTTTACCCTTAAGCTTAACCTTACCCTTACCCTTACCCTTACCCTTACCCTTGCTTTTACCCTTAGGCTTACCCTTACCCTTACCCTTACCCTTACCCTTGCTTTTACCCTTAAGCTTACCCTTACCCTTACCCTTACCCTTACCCTTACCCTTACCCTTACCCTTACCCTTACCCTTACCCTTACACTTACCCTTACCCTTGCTTTTGCCCTTAGGCTTAACCTTACCTTTAAACTTACCCTTACCCTTACCCTTACCCTTACCCTTACCCTTACCCTTACCCTTACCCTTACACTTACCCTTACCCTTACCCTTGCTTTTACCCTTTAGCTTACCCTTACACTTACCCTTACCCTTACCCTTACCCTTACCCTTACCCTTACCCTTACCCTTGCTTTTACCCTTAAGCTTACCCTTACCCTTACCCTTACCCTTACCCTCACCCTTACCCTTACCCTTACCCTTGCTTATACCCTTAAGCTTACCCTTACCCTTACCCTTACCCTTACCCTTACCCTTACCCTTACCCTTACCCTTACCCTTACCCTTACCCTTACCCTTACCCTTACCCTTACCCTTACCCTTACCCTTACCCTTACCCTTGCTTTTACCCTTAAGCTTACCCTTACCTTTACCCTTACCCTTACCCTTACCCTTACCCTTACCCTTACCCTTACCCTTACCCTTACCCTTGCTTTTACCCTTAAGCTTACCCTTACCCTTACCCTTACCCTTAAGCTTACCCTTACCCTTACCCTTACCCTTACCCTTACCCTTACCCTTACCCTTACCCTTACCCTTACCCTTACCCTTGCTTTTACCCTTAAGCTTACCCTTACCCTTACCCTTGCTTTTACCCTTAAGCTTACCCTTACCCTTACCCTTACCCTTACCCTTACCCTTACCCTTACCCTTACCCTTACCCTTACCCTTACCCTTATCCTTACCCTTGCTTTTACCCTTAAGCTTACCCTTACCCTTACCCTTACCCTTACCCTTACCCTTACCCTTACCCTTACCCTTACCCTTACCCTTACCCTTACCCTTACCGTTGCTTTTACTCTTAGGCTTACCCTTACCTTTACCCTTACCCTTACCCTTACCCTCACCCTCACCCTTACCCTTACCCTTGCTTTTACCCTTAAGCTCACCCTTACCCTTACCCTTACCCTTGCTTTTACCCTTAAGCTTACCCTTACCCTTACCCTTAACCTTACCCTTACCCTTGCTTTTACCCTTAGGCTTACCCTTACCCTTACCCTTACCCTTACCCTTGCTTTTACCCTTAAGCTTACCCTTACCCTTACCCTTACTCTTACCCTTACCCTTACCCTTACCCTTACCCTTACCCTTACCCTTACCCTTACCCTTACCCTTACCCTTACCCTTACCCTTGCTTTTACCCTTAGGCTTACCCTTACCTTTACCCTTAACCTTACCCTTACCCTTACCCTTACCCTTACCCTTGCTTTTACCCTTAAGCTTACCCTTACCCTTACCCTTACCCTTACACTTACCCTTACCCTTACCTTTACCCTTACCCTTGCTTTTACCCTTAAGCTTACCCTTACCCTTACCCTTACCCTCACCCTTACCCTTACCCTTACCCTTGCTTTTACCCTTAAGCTTACCCTTACCCTTACCCTTACCCTTACCCTTACCCTTACCCTTACCCTTACCCTTACCCTTACCCTTACCCTTACCCTTACCCTTACCCTTACCCTTACCCTTACCCTTACCCTTGCTTTTACCCTTAGGCTTACCCTTACCTTTACCCTTACCCTTACCCTTACCCTTACCCTTACCCTTGCTTTTACCCTTAAGCTTACCCTTACCCTTACCCTTACCCTTAAGCTTACCCTTACCCTTACCCTTACCCTTACCCTTACCCTTACCCTTACCCTTACCCTTACCCTTACCCTTTCCCTTACCCTTACCCTTACCCTTACCCTTGCTTTTACCCTTAAGCTTACCCTTACCCTTACCCTTACCCTTACCCTTACCCTTGCTTTTACCCTTAAGCTTACCCTTACCCTTACCCTTACCCTTAAGCTTACCCTTACCCTTACCCTTACCCTTACCCTTACCCTTACCCTTACCCTTACCCTTACCCTTACCCTTACCCTTACCCTTGCTTTTACCCTTAAGCTTACCCTTACTCTTACCCTTACCCTTACCCTTAAGCTTACCCTTACCCTTACCCTTACCCTTACCCTTACCCTTACCCTTAACCTTACCCTTGCTTTTACCCTTAAGCTTACCCTTACCCTTACCCTTACCCTTACCCTTAAGCTTACCCTTACCCTTACCCTTACCCTTACCCTTACCCTTGCTTTTACCCTTAAGCTTACCCTTACCCTTACCCTTACCCTTACCCTTAAGCTTACCCTTACCCTTACCCTTACCCTTACCCTTACCCTTACCCTTACCCTTACCCTTGCTTTTACCCTTAAGCTTACCCTTACCCTTACCCTTACCCTTACCCTTGCTTTTACCCTTAAGCTTACCCTTACCCTTACCCTTACCCTTACCCTTAAGCTTACCCTTACCCTTACCCTCACCCTTACCCTTACCCTTACCCTTACCCTCACCCTTACCCTTACCCTTGCTTTTACCCTTAAGCTTACCCTTACCCTTACCCTTACCCTTACCCTTACCCTTACCCTTACCCTTACCCTTACCCTCACCCTTACCCTTGCTTTTACCCTTAGGCTTACCCTTACCTTTACCCTTACCCTTACCCTTACCCTTACCCTTACCCTTACCCTTACCCTTGCTTTTACCCTTAAGCTTACCCTTACCCTTACCCTTACCCTTACCCTTACCCTTACCCTTACACTTGCTTTTACCCTTAAGCTTACCCTTACCCTTACCCTTACCCTTACCCTTACCCTTGCTTTTACCCTTAGGCTTACCCTTACCCTTACCCTTACCCTTACCCTTGCTTTTACCCTTAAGCTTACCCTTACCCTTACCCTTACCCTTACCCTTACCCTTACCCTTACCCTTACCCTTACCCTTACCCTTACCCTTACCCTTACCCTTACCCTTACCCTTACCCTTACCCTTACCCTTACCCTTACCCTTGCTTTTACCCTTAGGCTTACCCTTACCTTTACCCTTACCCTTACCCTTACCCTTACCCTTACCCTTGCTTTTACCCTTAAGCTTACCCTTACCCTTACCCTTACCCTTACCCTTACCCTTACCCTTACCCTTACCCTTACCCTTACCCTTACCCTTACCCTTACCCTTGCTTTTACCCTTAAGCTTACCCTTACCCTTACCCTTACCCTTACCCTTACCCTTACCCTTACCCTTACCCTTACCCTTACCCTTACCCTTACCCTTACCCTTACCCTCACCCTTGCTTTTACCCTTAAGCTTACCCTTACCCTTACCCTTACCTTTACCCTTACCCTTACCCTTGCTTTTACCCTTAAGCTTACCCTTACCCTTACCCTTACCCTTACCCTTACCCTTGCTTTTACCCTTAGGCTTACCCTTACCCTTACCCTTACCCTTACCCTTGCTTTTACCCTTAAGCTTACCCTTACCCTTACCCTTACCCTTACTCTTACCCTTACCCTTACCCTTACCCTTACCCTTGCTTTTACCCTTAGGCTTACCCTTACCTTTACCCTTACCCTTACCCTTACCCTTACCCTTACCCTTACCCTTACCCTTACCCTTACCCTTACCCTTACCCTTACCCTTGCTTTTACCCTTAAGCTTACCCTTACCCTTACCCTTACCCTTACCCTTACCCTTACCCTTACCCTTACCCTTACCCTTACCCTTGCTTTTACCCTTAAGCTCACCCTTACCCTTACCCTTACCCTTACCCTTACCCTTACCCTTACTCTTACCCTTACCCTTGCTTTTACCCTTAAGCTTACCCTTACCATTACCCTTACCCTTACCCTTAAGCTTTCCCTTACCCTTACCCTTACCCTTACCCTTACCCTTACCCTTGCTTTTACCCTTAAGCTTACCCTTACCCTTACCCTCACCCTTACCCTTACCCTTGCTTTTACCCTTACGCTTACCCTTACCCTTACCCTTACCCTTACCCTTAAGCTTACCCTTACCCTTACCCTTACCCTTACCCTTACCCTTACCCTTACCATTACCCTTACCCTTACCCTTACCCTTACCCTTACCCTTACCCTTACCCTTACCCTTACCCTTACCCTTACCCTTACCCTTACCCTTACCCTTACCCTTACCCTTGCTTTTACCCTTAAGCTTACCCTTACCCTTACCCTTACCCTTACCCTTACCCTTACCCTTACCCTTACCCTTACCCTTACCCTTACCCTTGCTTTTACCCTTAGGCTTACCCTTACCTTTACCCTTACCATTACCCTTATCCTTACCCTTACCCTTACCCTTACCCTTACCCTTGCTTTTACCCTTAAGCTTACCCTTACCCTTACCCTTACCCTTACCCTTACCCTTACCCTTACCCTTACCCTTACCCTTACCCTTACCCTTACCCTTACCCTTACCCTTGCTTTTACCCTTAAGCTTACCCTTACCCTTACCCTTACCCTTACCCTTACCCTTGCTTTTACCCTTAAGCTTACCCTTACCCTTACTCTTACCCCTACCCTTACCCTTACCCTTACCCTTACCCTTACCCTTACCCTTACCCTTACCCTTGCTTTTACCCTTAGGCTTACCCTCACCTTTACCCTTACCCTTACCCTTACCCTTACCCTTACCCTTACCCTTGCTTTTACCCTTAAGCTTACCCTTACCCTTACCCTTACCCTTACCCTTAGCCTTACCCTTACCCTTGCTTTTACCCTTAAGCTTACCCTTACCCTTACCCTTACCCTTACCCTTGCTTTTACCCTTAGGCTTACCCTTACCCTTACCCTTACCCTTACCCTTAAGCTTACCCTTACCCTTACCCTTTCCCTTAACCTTACCCTTACCCTTACCCTTACCCTTACCCTTACCCTTACCCTTACCCTTACCCTTACCCTTACCCTTACCCTTACCCTTACCCTTACCCTTACCCTTGCTTTTACCCTTAAGCTTACCCTTACCCTTACCCTTACCCTTACCCTTACCCTTACCCTTACCCTTACCCTTACCCTTACCCTTACCCTTACCCTTACCCTTACCCTTACCCTTACCCTTACCCTTACCCTTACCCTTACCCTTGCTTTTACCCTTAAGCTTACCCTTACCTTTACCCTTACCCTTACCCTTACCCTTACCCTTACCCTTACCCTTACCCTTACCCTTGCTTTTACCCTTAAGCTTACCCTTACCCTTACCCTTACCCTTACCCTTACCCTAACCCTTACCCTTGCTTTTACCCTTAAGCTTACCCTTACCCTTACCCTTACCCTTACCCTTACCCTTACCCTTACCCTTACCCTTACCCTTACCCTTACCCTTACCCTTGCTTTTATCCTTAAGCTTACCCTTACCCTTACCCTTACCCTTACCCTTACCCTTACCCTTACCCTTACCCTTATCCTTACCCTTGCTTTTACCCTTAAGCTTACCCTTACCCTTACACTTACCCTTACCCTTACCCTTACCCTTACCCTTACCCTTACCCTTACCCTTACCCTTACCCTTACCCTTGCTTTTACTCTTAGGCTTACCCTTACCTTTACCCTTACCCTTACCCTTACCCTCACCCTCACCCTTACCCTTACCCTTGCTTTTACCCTTAAGCTTACCCTTACCCTTACCCTTACCCTTACCCTTACCCTTGCTTTTACCCTTAAGCTTACCCTTACCCTTACCCTTAACCTTACCCTTACCCTTGCTTTTACCCTTAGGCTTACCCTTACCCTTACCCTTACCCTTACCCTTGCTTTTACCCTTAAGCTTACCCTTACCTTTACCCTTACTCTTACCCTTACCCTTACCCTTACCCTTACCCTTACCCTTACCCTTACCCTTACCCTTACCCTTACCCTTACCCTTACCCTTACCCTTACCCTTACCCTTACCCTTACCCTTACCCTTACCCTTGCTTTTACCCTTAGGCTTACCCTTACCTTTACCCTTACCCTAACCCTTACCCTTACCCTTACCCTTACCCTTACCCTTGCTTTTACCCTTAAGCTTACCCTTACCCTTACCCTTACCCTTACCCTTACCCTTACCCTTACCTTTACCCTTACCCTTACCCTTGCTTTTACCCTTAAGCTTACCCTTACCCTTACCCTTACCCTTACCCTTACCCTTACCCTTACCCTTACCTTTACCCTTACCCTTGCTTTTACCCTTAAGCTTACCCTTACCCTTACCCTTACCCTTACCCTTACCCTTACCCTTACCCTTACCCTTACCCTTACCCTTACCCTTACCCTTACCCTTGCTTTTACCCTTAGGCTTACCCTTACCTTTACCCTTACCCTTACCCTTACCCTTACCCTTACCCTTGCTTTTACACTTAAGCTTACCCTTACCCTTACCCTTACCCTTAAGCTTACCCTTACCCTTACCCTTACCCTTACCCTTACCCTTACCCTTACCCTTACCCTTGCTTTTACCCTTAAGCTTACCCTTACCCTTACCCTTACCCTTACCCTTACCCTTACCCTTACCCTTGCTTTTACCCTTAAGCTTACCCTTACCCTTACCCTTACCCTTAAGCTTACCCTTACCCTTACCCTTACCCTCACCCTTACCCTTACCCTTACCCTTACCCTTACCCTTACCCTTACCCTTGCTTTTACCCTTAAGCTTACCCTTACCCTCACCCTTACCCTTACCCTTAAGCTTACCCTTACCCTTACCCTTACCCTTACCCTTACCCTTACCCTTACCCTCAACCTTACCCTTGCTTTTACCCTTAAGCTTACCCTTACCCTTACCCTTACCCTTACCCTTAAGCTTACCCTTACCCTTACCCTTACCCTTACCCTTACCCTTGCTTTTACCCTTAAGCTTACCCTTACCCTTACCCTTACCCTTACCCTTAAGCTTACCCTTACCCTTACCCTTACCCTTACCCTTACCCTTGCTTCAACCCTTAAGCTTACCATTACCCTTACCCTTACCCTTACCCTTGCTTTTACCCTTAAGCTTACCCTTACCCTTACCCTTAACCTTACCCTTAAGCTTACCCTTACCCTTACCCTTACCCTTACCCTTACCCTTACCCTTACCCTTACCCTTACCCTTACCCTTACCCTTACCCTTGCTTTTACCCTTAAGCTTACCCTTACCCTTACCCTTACCCTTACCCTTACCCTTACCCTTACCCTTACCCTTACCCTTACCCTTACCCTTGCTTTTACCCTTAGGCTTACCCTTACCTTTACCCTTACCCTTACCCTTACCCTTACCCTTACCCTTACCCTTACCCTTACCCTTACCCTTACCCTTACCCTTGCTTTTACCCTTAAGCTTACCCTTACCCTTACCCTTACCCTTACCCTTACCCTTACCCTTACCCTTGCTTTTACCCTTAAGCTTACCCTTACCCTTACCCTTACCCTTACCCTTACCCTTGCTTTTACCCTTAGGCTTACCCTTACCCTTACCACTACCCTTACCCTTGCTTTTACCCTTAAGCTTACCCTTACCCTTACCCTTACCCTTACCCTTACCCTTACCCTTACCCTTACCCTTACCCTTACCCTTACCCTTACCCTTACCCTTACCCTTACCCTTACCCTTACCCTTACCCTTACCCTTACCCTTACCCTTACCCTTACCCTTACCCTTACCCTTACCCTTACCCTTACCCTTACCCTTACCCTTACCCTTGCTTTTACCCTTAGGCTTACCCTTACCTTTACCCTTACCCTTACCCTTACCCTTACCCTTACCCTTGCTTTTACCCTTAAGCTTACCCTTACCCTTACCCTTACCCTTACCCTTACCCTTACCCTTACCCTTACCCTTGCTTTTACCCTTAAGCTTACCCTTACCCTTACCCTTACCCTTACCCTTACCCTTACCCTTACCCTTACCCTTACCCTTACCCTTACCCTCACCCTTGCTTTTACCCTTAAGCTTACCCTTACCCTTACCCTTACCCTTACCCTTACCCTTGCTTTTACCCTTAAGCTTACCCTTACCCTTACCCTTACCCTTACCCTTGCTTTTACCCTTAGGCTTACTCTTACCCTTACCCTTACCCTTACCCTTACCCTTACCCTTGCTTTTACCCGTAAGCTTACCCTTACCCTTACCCTTACCCTTACTCTTACCCTTACCCTTACCCTTACCCTTACCCTTACCCTTACCCTTGCTTTTACCCTTAAGCTTACCCTTACCCTTACCCTTACCCTTACCCTTACCCTTACCCTTACCCTTACCCTTACCCTTGCTTTTACCCTTAAGCTCACCCTTACCCTTACCCTTACCCTTACCCTTACCCTTACCCTTACCCTTGCTTTTACCCTTAAGCTCACCCTTACCCTTACCCTTACCCTTACCCTTACCCTTACCCTTACTCTTACCCTTACCCTTGCTTTTACCCTTAAGCTTACCCTTACCCTTACCCTTACCTTTACCCTTAAGCTTACCCTTACCCTTACCCTTACCCTTACCCTTACCCTTGCTTTTACCCTTAAGCTTACCCTTACCCTTACCCTTACCCTTACCCTTACCCTTGCTTTTACCCTTACGCTTACCCTTACCCTTACCCTTACCCTTACCCTTAAGCTTACCCTTACCCTTACCCTTACCCTTACCCTTACCCTTACCCTTACCCTTACCCTTACCCTTACCCTTGCTTTTACCCTTAAGCTTACCCTTACCCTTAACCTTACCCTTACCCTTACCCTTACCCTTACCCTTACCCTTGCTTTTACCCTTAGGCTTACCCTTACCTTTACCCTTACCATTACCCTTACCCTTACACTTTCCCTTACCCTTACCCTTACCCTTGCTTTTACCCTTAAGCTTACCCTTACCCTTACCCTTACCCTTACCCTTACCCTTACCCTTACCCTTACCCTTACCCTTACCCTTACCCTTACCCTTACCCTTACCCTTACCCTTACCCTTGCTTTTACCCTTAAGCTTACCCTTACCCTTACCCTTACCCTTACCCTTACCCTTACCCTTGCTTTTACCCTTAAGCTTACCCTTACCCTTACTCTTACCCCTACCCTTACCCTTACCCTTACCCTCACCCTTACCCTTACCCTTACCCTTACCCTCACCCTTACCCTTACCCTTACCCTTACCCTTACCCTTGCTTTTACCCTTAGGCTTACCCTCACCTTTACCCTTACCCTTACCCTTACCCTTACCCTTACCCTTACCCTTGCTTTTTCCCTTAAGCTTACCCTTACCCTTACCCTTACCCTTACCCTTAGCCTTACCCTTACCCTTGCTTTTACCCTTAAGCTTACCCTTACCCTTACCCTTACCCTTACCCTTGCTTTTACCCTTAGGCTTACCCTTACCCTTACCCTTACCCTTACCCTTACCCTTAAGCTTACCCTTACCCTTACCCTTACCCTTACCCTTACCCTTACCCTTACCCTTACCCTTACCCTTACCCTTACCCTTACCCTTACCCTTACCCTTACCCTTACCCTTACCCTTACCCTTGCTTTTACCCTTAAGCTTACCCTTACCCTTACCCTTACCCTTACCCTTACCCTTACCCTTACCCTTACCCTTACCCTTACCCTTACCCTTACCCTTACCCTTACCCTTACCCTTACCCTTACTTAGGGTAAGGGTAAGGGTAAGCTTAAGGGTAAAAGCAAGGTAAGGGTAAGGGTAAGGGTAAGGGTAAGGGTAAGGGTAAGGGTAAGCTTAAGGGTAAGGGTAAGGGTAAGGGTAGGGGTAAGCTTAAGGGTAAAAGCAAGGGTAAGGGTAAGGGTAAGGGTAAGGGTAAGGGTAAGCTTAAGGGTAAGGGTAAGGGTAAGGGTAAGGGTAAGCTTAAGGGTAAAAGCAAGGGTAAGGTTAAGGGTAAGGGTAAGGGTAAGGGTAAGGGTAAGCTTAAGGGTAAGGGTAAGGGTAAGGGTAAGGGTAAGCTTAAGGGTAAAAGCAAGGGTAAGGGTAAGGGTAAGGGTAAGGGTAAGGGTAAGGGTAAGGGTAAGGGTAAGGGTAAGGGTAAGGGTAAGGGTAAGGGTAAGGGTAAGGGTAAGGGTAAGCTTAAGGGTAAGGGTAAGGGTAAGGGTAAGCTTAAGGGTAAAAGCAAGGGTAAGGGTAAGGGTAAGGGTAAGGGTAAGGGTAAGCTTAAGGGTAAAAGCAAGGGTAAGGGTAAGGGTAAGGGTAAGGGTAAGGGTAAGGGTAAGGGTAAGGGTAAGGGTAAGGGTAAGGGTAAGGGTAAGGGTAAGGGTAAGCTTAAGGGTAAGGGTAAGGGTAAGGGTAAGCTTAGGGGTAAAAGCAAGGGTAAGGGTAAGGGTAAGGGTAAGGGTAAGGGTAAAGGTAAGGGTAAGCCTAAGGGTAAAAGCAAGGGTAAGGGTAAGGGTAAGGGTAAGGGTAAGGGTAAGGGTAAGGGTAAGGGTAAGGGTAAGGGTAAGGGTAAGGGTAAGGGTAAGTGTAAGGGTAAGCTTAAGGGTAAAAGCAAGGGTAAGGGTAAGGGTAAGGGTAAGGGTAAGGGTAAGCTTAAGGGTAAAAGCAAGGGTAAGGGTAAGGGTAAGGGTAAGGGTAAGGGTAAGGGTAAGGGTAAGGGTAAGGGTAAGGGTAAGGGTAAGGGTAAGGGTAAGGGTAAGGGTAAGGGTAAGCTTAAGGGTAAAAGCAAGGGTAAGGGTAAGGGTAAGGGTAAGGGTAAGGGTTAGGGTAAGGGTAAAGGTAAGGGTAAGCCTAAGGGTAAAAGCAAGGGTAAGGGTAAGGGTAAGGGTAAGGGTAAGGGTAAGGGTAAGGGTAAGGGTAAGGGTAAGGGTAAGGGTAAGGGTAAGGGTAAGAGTAAGGGTAAGGGTAAGGGTAAGCTTAAGGGTAAAAGCAAGGGTAAGGGTAAGGGTAAGGGTAAGCCTAAGGGTAAAAGCAAGGGTAAGGGTAAGGTTAAGGGTAAGGGTAAGGGTAAGCTTAAGGGTAAAAGCAAGGGTAAGGGTAAGGGTAAGGGTAAGGGTAAGGGTAAGCTTAAGGGTAAAAGCAAGGGTAAGGGTAAGGGTGAGGGTAAGGGTAAGGGTAAGGGTAAGGGTAAGGGTAAAGGTAAGGGTAAGCCTAAGAGTAAAAGCAAGGGTAAGGGTAAGGGTAAGGGTAAGGGTAAGGGTAAGGGTAAGGGTAAGGGTAAGGGTAAGCTTAAGGGTAAAAGCAAGGGTAAGGATAAGGGTAAGGGTAAGGGTAAGGGTAAGGGTAAGGGTAAGGGTAAGGGTAAGGGTAAGCTTAAGGGTAAAAGCAAGGGTAAGGGTAAGGGTAAGGGTAAGGGTAAGGGTAAGGGTAAGGGTAAGGGTAAGGGTAAGGGTAAGGGTAAGGGTAAGGGTAAGGGTAAGGGTAAGGGTAAGGGTAAGCTTAAGGGTAAAAGCAAGGGTAAGGGTTAGGGTAAGGGTAAGGGTAAGGGTAAGGGTAAGGGTAAGCTTAAGGGTAAAAGCAAGGGTAAGGGTAAGGGTAAGGGTAAGGGTAAGGGTAAGGGTAAGGGTAAAGGTAAGGGTAAGCCTAAGGGTAAAAGCAAGGGTAAGGGTAAGGGTAAGGGTAAGGGTAAGGGTAAGGGTAAGGGTAAGGGTAAGGGTAAGGGTAAGGGTAAGGGTAAGGGTAAGGGTGAGCTTAAGGGTATAAGCAAGGGTAAGGGTAAGGGTAAGGGTGAGGGTAAGGGTAAGGGTAAGGGTAAGGGTAAGCTTAAGGGTAAAAGCAAGGGTAAGGGTAAGGGTAAGGGTAAGGGTAAGGGCAAGGGTAAGCTTAAGGGTAAAAGCAAGGGTAAGGGTAAGGGTAAGGGTAAGGGTAAGGGTAAGGGTAAGGGTAAGGGTAAGGGTAAGGGTAAGGGTAAGGGTAAGGGTAAGGGTAAAGGTAAGGTTAAGCCTAAGGGTAAAAGCAAGGGTAAGGGTAAGGGTAAGGGTAAGGGTAAGGGTAAGGGTAAGGGTAAGGGTAAGGGTAAGGGTAAGGGTAAGGGTAAGGGTAAGGGTAAGGGTAAGGGTAAGGGTAAGGGTAAGGGTAAGCTTAAGGGTAAAAGCAAGGGTAAGGGTAAGGGTAAGGGTAAGGGTAAGCCTAAGGGTAAAAGCAAGGGTAAGGGTAAGGGTAAGGGTAAGGGTAAGGGTAAGCTTAAGGGTAAAAGCAAGGGTAAGGGTAAGGGTAAGGGTAAGGGTAAGGGTAAGGGTAAGGGTAAGCTTAAGGGTAAAAGCAAGGGTAAGGGTAAGGGTAAGGGTAAGGGTAAGGGTAAGGGTAAGGGTAAGGGTAAGGGTAAGGGTAAGGGTAAAGGTAAGGGTAAGCCTAAGGGTCAAAGCAAGGGTAAGGGTAAGGGTAAGGGTAAGGGTAAGGGTAAGGGTAAGGTTAAGGGTAAGGGTAAGCTTAAGGGTAAAAGCAAGGGTAAGGGTAAGGGTAAGGGTAAGGGTAAGGGTAAGGGTAAGGGTAAGGGTAAGGGTAAGTGTAAGGGTAAGCTTAAGGGTAAGGGTAAGGGTAAGGGTAAGGGTAAGCCTATGGGTAAAAGCAAGGGTAAGTGTAAGGGTAAGGATAAGGGCCCCTTGCCCATGCTTTTACCCTTAAGCTTACCCTTACCCTTACCCTTACCCTTACCCTTACCCTTACCCTTACCCTTACCCTTACCCTTACCCTTATCCTTACCCTTGCTTTTACCCTTAAGCTCACCCTTACCCTTACCCTTACCCTTACCCTTACCCTTACCCTTACCCTTACCCTTACCCTTACCCTCACCCTTGCTTTTACTCTTAGGCTTACCCTTACCTTTACCCTTACCCTTACCCTTACCCTTACCCTCACCCTTACCCTTACCCTTGCTTTTACCCTTAAGCTTACCCTTACCCTTACCCTTACCCTTACCCTTACCCTTGCTTTTACCCTTAAGCTTACCCTTACCCTTACCCTTAACCTTACCCTTACCCTTGCTTTTACCCTTAGGCTTACCCTTACCCTTACCCTTACCCTTGCTTTTACCCTTAAGCTTACCCTTACCCTTACCCTTACTCTTACCCTTACC
The DNA here is from genome assembly GCA_958510865.1 of Myrrha octodecimguttata. Taxonomy (NCBI): domain Eukaryota; kingdom Metazoa; phylum Arthropoda; class Insecta; order Coleoptera; family Coccinellidae; genus Myrrha; species Myrrha octodecimguttata. The sequence goes on from CAUEHS010000534.1 coordinate 91,945, forward strand.
CTTACCCTTACCCTTACCCTTACCCTTACCCTTACCCTTACCCTTACCCTTACCCTTACCCTTACCCTTACCCTTGCTTTTACCCTTAGGCTTACCCTTACCTTTACCCTTACCCTAACCCTTACCCTTACCCTTACCCTTACCCTTACCCTTGCTTTTACCCTTAAGCTTACCCTTACCCTTGCCCTTACCCTTACCCTTACCCTTACCCTTACCCTTACCCTTACCCTCACCCTTACCCTTACCCTTGCTTTTACCCTTAAGCTTACCCTTACCCTTACCCTTACCCTTACCCTTACCCTTACCCTTACCCTTACCCTTACCCTTGCTTTTACCCTTAAGCTTACCCTTACCCTTACCCTTACCCTTACCCTTACCCTTACCCTTACCCTTACCCTTACCCTTACCCTTACCCTTGCTTTTACCCTTAGGCTTACCCTTACCTTTACCCTTACCCTTACCCTTACCCTTACCCTTACCCTTGCTTTTACCCTTAAGCTTACCCTTACCCTTACCCTTACCCTTAAGCTTACCCTTACCCTTACCCTTACCCTTACCCTTACCCTTACCCTTACCCTTACCCTTACCCTTACCCTTACCCTTACCCTTACCCTTGCTTTTACCCTTAAGCTTACCCTTACCCTTACCCTTACCCTTACCCTTACCCTTGCTTTTACCCTTAAGCTTACCCTTACCCTTACCCTTAAGCTTACCCTTACCCTTACCCTTATCCTTACCCTTACCCTTACCCTTACCCTTACCCTTACCCTTACCCTTACCCTTACCCTTGCTTTTACCCTTAAGCTTACCCTTACCCTTACCCTTACCCTTACCCTTAAGCTTACCCTTACCCTTACCCTTACCCTTACCCTTACCCTTAACCTTACCCTTGCTTTTACCCTTAAGCTTACCCTTACCCTTACCCTTACCCTTACCCTTAAGCTTACCCTTACCCTTACCCTTACCCTTGCTTTTACCCTTAAGCTTACCCTTACCCTTACCCTTACCCTTACCCTTAAGCTTACCCTTACCCTTACCCTTACCCTTACCCTTACCCTTACCCTTACCCTTACCCTTGCTTTTACCCTTAAGCTTACCCTTACCCTTGCCCTAAGTAAGGGTAAGGGTAAGGGTAAGGGTAAGGGTAAGGGTAAGGGTAAGGGTAAGGGTAAGGGTAAGGGTAAGGGTAAGGGTAAGGGTAAGCTTAAGGGTAAGGGTAAGGGTAAGGGTAAGGGTAAGCCTAAGGGTAAAAGCAAGGGTAAGGGTAAGGGTAAGGGTAAGGGTAAGGGTAAGCTTAAGGGTAAAAGCAAGGGTAAGGGTAAGGCTAAGGGTAAGGGTAAGGGTAAGGGTAAGGGTAAGCTTAAGGGTAAAAGCAAGGGTAAGGGTAAGGGTAAGGGTAAGGGTAAGGGTAAAGGTGAGGGTAAGCCTAAGGGTAAAAGCAAGGGTAAGGGTAAGGGTAAGGGTAAGGGTAAGGGTAAGGGTAAGGGTAGGGCTAAGAGTAAGGGTAAGGGTAAGCTTAAGGGTAAAAGCAAGGGTAAGGGTAAGGGTGAGGGTAAGGGTAAGGGTAAGGGTAAGCTTAAGGGTAAAAGCAAGGGTAAGGGTAAGGGTAAGGGTAAGGGTAAGGGTAAGGGTAAGGGTAAGGGTAAGGGTAAGGGTAAGGGTAAGGGTAAGGGTAAGGGTAAGGGTAAGGGTAAGGGTAAGGGTAAGGGTAAGGGTAAGGGTAAGGGTAAGGGTAAGGGTAAGCTTAAGGGTAAAAGCAAGGGTAAGGGTAAGGGTAAGGGTAAGGGTAAGGGTAATGGTAAGGGTAAAGGTAAGGGTAAGCCTAAGGGTAAAAGCAAGGGTAAGGGTAAGGGTAAGGGTAAGGGTAAGGGTAAGGGTAAGGGTAAGGGTAAGGGTAAGGGTAAGGGTAAGGGTAAGGGTAAGGGTAAGGGTAAGGGTAAGGGTAAGGGTAAGGGTAAGGGTAAGCTTAAGGGTAAAAGCAAGGGTAAGGGTAAGGGTAAGGGTAAGGGTAAGGGTAAGGGTAAGGGTAAGGGTAAGGGTAAGCTTAAGGGTAAGGGTAAGGGTAAGGGTAAGGGTAAGCTTAAGGGTAAAAGCAAGGGTAAGGGTAAGGGTAAGGGTAAGGGTAAGGGTAAGCTTAAGGGTAAAAGCAAGGGTAAGGGTAAGGGTAAGGGTAAGGGTAAGGGTAAGGGTAAGCTTAAGGGTAAGGGTAAGGGTAAGGGTAAGGGTAAGCTTAAGGGTAAAAGCAAGGGTAAGGGTAAGAGTAAGGGTAAGGGTAAGGGTAAGGGTAAGGGTAAGGGTAAGGGTGAGCTTAAGGGTAAAAGCAAGGGTAAGGGTAAGGGTAAGGGTAAGGGTAAGGGTAAGGGTAAGGGTAAGGGTAAGGGTAAGGGTAAGGGTAAGCTTAAGGGTAAAAGCAAGGGTAAGGGTAAGGGTAAGGGTAAGGGTAAGGGTAAGGGTAAGGGTAAGGGTAAGGGTAAGGGTAAAGGTAAGGGTAAGCCTAAGGGTAAAAGCAAGGGTAAGGGTAAGGGTAAGGGTAAGGGTAAGAGTAAGGGTAAGGGTAAGGGTAAGGGTAAGCTTAAGGGTAAAAGCAAGGGTAAGGGTAAGGGTAAGGGTAAGGGTAAGCCTAAGGGTAAAAGCAGGGGTAAGGGTAAGGGTAAGGGTAAGGGTAAGGGTAAGCTTAAGGGTAAAAGCAAGGGTAAGGGTAAGGGTAAGGGTAAGGGTAAGGGTAAGGGTAAGCTTAAGGGTAAAAGCAAGGGTGAGGGTAAGGGTAAGGGTAAGGGTAAGGGTAAGGGTAAGGGTAAGGGTAAGGGTAAGCTTAAGGGTAAAAGCAAGGGTAAGGGTAAGGGTAAGGGTAAGGGTAAGGGTAAGGGTAAGGGTAAGGGTAAGGGTAAGGGTAAGGGTAAGGGTAAGGGTAAGCTTAAGGGTAAAAGCAAGGGTAAGGGTAAGGGTAAGGGTAAGGGTAAGGGTAAAGGTAAGGGTAAGCCTAAGGATAAAAGCAAGGGTAAGGGTAAGGGTAAGGGTAAGGGTAAGGGTAAGGGTAAGGGTAAGGGTAAAGGTAAGGGTAAGGGTAATGGTAAGGGTAAGGGTAAGGGTAAGGGTAAGGGTAAGCTTAAGGGTAAAAGCAAGGGTAAGGGTAAGGGTAAGGGTAAGGGTAAGGGTAAGCCTAAGGGTAAAAGCAAGGGTAAGGGTAAGGGTAAGGGTAAGGGTAAGGGTAAGCTTAAGGGTAAAAGCAAGGGTAAGGGTAAGGGTAAGGGTAAGGGTAAGGGTAAGGGTAAGGGTAAGCTTAAGGGTAAAAGCAAGGGTAAGGGTAAGGGTAAGGGTAAGGGTAAGGGTAAGGGTAAGGGTAAAGGTAAGGGTAAGCCTAAGGGTAAAAGCAAGGGTAAGGGTAAGGGTAAGGGTAAGGGTAAGGGTGAGGGTAAGGGTAAGGGTAAGCTTAAGGGTAAAAGCAAGGGTAAGGGTAAGGGTAAGGGTAAGGGTAAGGGTAAGGGTAAGGGTAAGGGTAAGGGTAAGGGTAAGGGTAAGGGTAAGCTTAAGGGTAAGGGTAAGGGTAAGGGTAAGGGTAAGGGTAAGCTTAAGGGTAAAAGCAAGGTTAAGGGTAAGGGTAAGGGTAAGGGTAAGCTTAAGGGTAAAAGCAAGGGTAAGGGTAAGGGTAAGGGTAAGGGTAAGGGTTAGGGTAAGGGTAAGGGTAAGCTTAAGGGTAAGGGTAAGGGTAAGGGTAAGGGTAAGCTTAAGGGTAAAAGCAAGGGTAAGGTTAAGGGTAAGGGTGAGGGTAAGGGTAAGGGTAAGGGTAAGGGTAAGCTTAAGGGTAAGGGTAAGGGTAAGGGTAAGCTTAAGGGTAAAAGCAAGGGTAAGGGTAAGGGTAAGGGTAAGGGTAAGGGTAAGGGTAAGGGTAAGGGTAAGGGTAAGGGTAAGGGTAAGGGTAAGGGTAAGCTTAAGGGTAAGGGTAAGGGTAAGGGTAAGCTTAAGGGTAAAAGCAAGGGTAAGGGTAAGGGTAAGGGTAAGGGTAAGGGTAAGCTTAAGGGTAAAAGCAAGGGTAAGGGTAAGGGTAAGGGTAAGGGAAGGGTAAGGGTAAGGTTAAGGGTAAGGGTAAGGGTAAGGGTAAGCTTAAGGGTAAGGGTAAGGGTAAGGGTAAGCTTAAGGGTAAAAGCAAGGGTAAGGGTAAGGGTAAGGGTAAGGGTGAGGGTAAAGGTAAGGGTAAGCCTAAGGGTAAAAGCAAGGGTGAGGGTAAGGGTAAGGGTAAGGGTAAGGGTAAGGGTAAGGGTAAGGGTAAGGGTAAGGGTAAGGGTAAGGGTAAGGGTAAGGGTAAGGGTAAGCTTAAGGGTAAAAGCAAGGGTAAGGGTAAGGGTAAGGGTAAGGGTAAGGGTAAGGGTAAGGGTAAGGGTAAGGGTAAGCTTAAGGGTAAAAGCAAGGGTAAGGGTAAGGGTAAGGGTAAGGGTAAGGGTAAGGGTAAGGGTAAGGGTAAGGGTAAGGGTAAGGGTAAGGGTAAGGGTAAGGGTAAGGGTAAGGGTAAGCTTAAGGGTAAAAGCAAGGGTAAGGGTAAGGGTAAGGGTAAGGGTAAGGGTTAGGGTAAGGGTAAAGGTAAGGGTAAGCCTAAGGGTAAAAGCAAGGGTAAGGGTAAGGGTAAGGGTAAGGGAAAGGGTAAGGGTAAGGGTAAGGGTAAGGGTAAGAGTAAGGGTAAGGGTAAGGGTAAGCTTAAGGGTAAAAGCAAGGGTAAGGGTAAGGGTAAGGGTAAGGGTAAGCCTAAGGGTAAAAGCAAGGGTAAGGGTAAGGTTAAGGGTAAGGGTAAGGGTAAGCTTAAGGGTAAAAGCAAGGGCAAGGGTAAGGGTAAGGGTAAGGGTAAGGGTAAGCTTAAGGGTAAAAGCAAGGGTAAGGGTAAGGGTGAGGGTAAGGGTAATTGTAAGGGTAAGGGTAAAGGTAAGGGTAAGCCTAAGAGTAAAAGCAAGGGTAAGGGTAAGGGTAAGGGTAAGGGTAAGGGTAAGGGTAAGGGTAAGGGTAAGGGTAAGGGTAAGGGTAAGCTTAAGGGTAAGAGCAAGGGTAAGGATAAGGGTAAGGGTAAGGGTAAGGGTAAGGGTAAGGGTAAGGGTAAGGGTAAGCTTAAGGGTAAAAGCAAGGGTAAGGGTAAGGGTAAGGGTAAGGGTAAGGGTAAGGGTAAGGGTAAGGGTAAGGGTAAGGGTAAGGGTAAGGGTAAGGGTAAGGGTAAGCTTAAGGGTAAAAGCAAGGGTAAGGGTTAGGGTAAGGGTAAGGGTAAGGGTAAGGGTAAGGGTAAGCTTAAGGGTAATAGCAAGGGTAAGGGTAAGGGTAAGGGTAAGGGTAAGGGTAAAGGTAAGGGTAAGCCTAAGGGTAAAAGCAAGGGTAAGGGTAAGGGTAAGGGTAAGGGTAAGGGTAAGGGTAAGGGTAAGGGTAAGGGTAAGGGTAAGGGTAAGGGTAAGGGTAAGGGTAAGGGTAAGGGTAAGGGTAAGGGTAAGCTTAAGGGTATATGCAAGGGTAAGGGTAAGGGTAAGGGTGAGGGTAAGGGTAAGGGTAAGGGTAAGGGTAAGCTTAAGGGTAAAAGCAAGGGTAAGGGTAAGGGTAAGGGTAAGGGTAAGGGTAAGGGTAAGGGTAAGGGTAAGCTTAAGGGTAAAAGCAAGGGTAAAGGTAAGGGTAAGGGTAAGGGTAAGGGTAAGGGTAAGGGTAAGGGTAAGGGTAAGGGTAAGGGTAAGGGTAAAGGTAAGGTTAAGCCTTAGGGTAAAAGCAAGGGTAAGGGTAAGGGTAAGGGTAAGGGTAAGGGTAAGGGTAAGGGTAAGGGTAAGGGTAAGGGTAAGGGTAAGGGTAAGGGTAAGGGTAAGGGTAAGCTTAAGGGTAAAAGCAAGGGTAAGGGTAAGGGTAAGGGTAAGGGTAAGCCTAAGGGTAAAAGCAAGGGTAAGAGTAAGGGTAAGGGTAAGGGTAAGGGTAAGCTTAAGGGTAAAAGCAAGGGTAAGGGTAAGGGTAAGGGTAAGGGTAAGGGTAAGGGTAAGGGTAAGCTTAAGGGTAAAAGCAAGGGTAAGGGTAAGGGTAAGGGTAAGGGTAAGGGTAAGGGTAAAGGTAAGGGTAAGCCTAAGGGTCAAAGCAAGGGTAAGGGTAAGGGTAAGGGTAAGGGTAAGGGTAAGGGTAAGGGTAAGGGTAAGGGTAAGAGTAAGGGTAAGCTTAAGGGTAAAAGCAAGGGTAAGGGTAAGGGTAAGGGTAAGGGTAAGGGTAAGGGTAAGGGTAAGGGTAAGGGTAAGGGTAAGCTTAAGGGTAAGGGTAAGGGTAAGGGTAAGGGTAAGCCTAAGGGTAAAAGCAAGGGTAAGTGTAAGGGTAAGGGTAAGGGTAAGGGTAAGCTTAAGGGTAAAAGCAAGGGTAAGGCTAAGGGTAAGGGTAAGGGTAAGGGTAAGGGTAAGCTTAAGGGTAAAAGCAAGAGTAAGGGTAAGGATAAGGGTAAGGGTAAGGGTAAGGGTAAGGGTAAGGGTAAGGTTAAGGGTAAGGGTTAGGGTAAGAGTAAGGGTAAGGGTAAGGGTAAGCTTAAGGGTAAAAGCAAGGGTAAGGGTAAGGGTAAGGGTAAGGGTAAGGGTAAGGGTAAGGGTAAGCTTAAGGGTAAGGGTAAGGGTAAGGGTAAGGGTAAGCTTAAGGGTAAAAGCAAGGGTAAGGGTAAGGGTAAGGGAAAGGGTAAGGGTAAGCTTAAGGGTAAAAGCAAGGGTAAGGGTAAGGGTAAGGGTACAGGTAAGGGTTAGGGTAAGGGTAAGCTTAAGGGTAAGGGTAAGGGTAAGGGTAAGGGTAAGCTTAAGGGTAAAAGCAAGGGTAAGGGTCAGGGTAAGGGTAAGTGTAAGGGTAAGGGTAAGGGTAAGGGTAAGGGTAAGGGTGAGCTTAAGGGTAAAAGCAAGGGTAAGGGTAAGGTTAAGGGTAAGGGAAAGGGTAAGGGTAAGGGTAAGGGTTAGCTTAAGGGTAAAAGCAAGGGTAAGGGTAAGGGTAAGGGTAAGGGTAAGGGTAAGGGTAAGGGTAAGGGTAAGTGTAAAGGTAAGGGTAAGCCTAAGGGTAAAAGCAAGGGTAAGGGTAAGGGTAAGGGTAAGGGTAAGAGTAAGGGTAAGGGTAAGGGTAAGGGTAAGCTTAAGGGTAAAAGCAAGGGTAAGGGTAAGGGTAAGGGTAAGGGTAAGCCTAAGGGTAAAAGCAAGGGTAAGGGTAAGGGTAAGCTTAAGGGTAAAAGCAAGGGTAAGGGTAAGGGTAAGGGTAAGGGTAAGGGTAAGGGTAAGCTTAAGGGTAAAAGCAAGGGTGGGGGTAAGGGTAAGGGTAAGGGTAAGGGTAAGGGTAAGGGTAAGGGTAAGGGTAAGGGTAAGGGTAAGCTTAAGGGTAAAAGCAAGGGTAAGGGTAAGGGTAAGGGTAAGGGTAAGGGTAAGGGTAAGGGTAAGGGTAAGGGTAAGGGTAAGGGTAAGCTTAAGGGTAAAAGCAAGGGTAAGGGTAAGGGTAAGGGTAAGGGTAAGGGTAAAGGTAAGGGTAAGCCTAAGGGTAAAAGCAAGGGTAAGGGTAAGGGTAAGGGTAAGGGTAAGGGTTAGGGTAAGGGTAAGGGTAAGGGTAAGGGTAAGGGTAAGGGTAAGGGTAAGGGTAAGGGTAAGGGTAAGGGTAAGGGTAAGGGTAAGGGTAAGGGTAAGGGTAAGGGTAAGGGTAAGCTTAAGGGTAAAAGCAAGGGTAAGGGTAAGGGAAAGGGTAAGGGTAAGCCTAAGGGTAAAAGCAAGGGTAAGGGTAAGGGTAAGGGTAAGGGTAAGGGTAAGCTTAAGGGTAAAAGCAAGAGTAAGGGTAAGGGTAAGGGTAAGGGTAAGAGTAAGGGTAAGCTTAAGGGTAAAAGCAAGGGTAAGGGTAAAGGTAAGGGTAAGGGTAAGGGTAAGGGTAAGGGTAAGGGTAAGGGTAAGGGTAAGGGTAAGGGTAAAGGTAAGGGTAAGCCTAAGGGTAAAAGCAAGGGTAAGGGTAAGGGTAAGGGTAAGGGTAAGGGTAAGGGTAAGGTTAAGGGTAAGGGTAAGGGTAAGCTTAAGGGTAAAAGCAAGGGTAAGGGTAAGGGTAAGGGTAAGGGTAAGGGTAAGGGTAAGGGTAAGCTTAAGGGTAAGGGTAAGGGTAAGGGTAAGCTTAAGGGTAAAAGCAAGGGTAAGGGTAAGGGTAAGGGTAAGGGTAAGCTTAAGGGTCAAAGCAAGGGTAAGGGTAAGGGTAAGGGTAAGGTTAAGGGTAAGGGTAAGGGTAAGGGTAAGGGTAAGGGTAAGCTTAAGGGTAAGGGTAAGGGTAAGGGTAAGGGTAAGCTTAAGGGTAAAAGCAAGGGTAAGGGTAAGGGTAAGGGTAAGGGTAAGGGTAAGGGTAAGCTTAAGGGTAAGGGTAAGGGTAAGGGTAAGGGTAAGCTTAAGGGTAAAAGCAAGGGTAAGGGTAAGGGTGAGGGTAAGGGTAAGGGTAAGGGTAAGGGTAAGGGTAAGGGTAAGCTTAGGGGTAAGGGTAAGGGTAAGGGTAAGGGTAAGCTTAAGGGTAAAAGCAAGGGTAAGGGTAAGGGTAAGGGTAAGGGTAAGGGTAAGGGTAAGGGTAAGGGTAAGGGTAAGGGTAAGGGTAAGGGTAAGGGAAAGCTTAAGGGTAAGGGTAAGGGTAAGGGTAAGCTTAAGGGTAAAAGCAAGGGTAAGGTTAAGGGTAAGGTTAAGGGTAAGGGTAAGGGTAAGCTTAAGGGTAAAAGCAAGGGTAAGGGTAAGGGTAAGGGTAAGGGTAAGGGTAAGGGTAAGGGTAAGGGTAAGGGTAAGGGTAAGCTTAAGGGTAAGGGTAAGGGTAAGGGTAAGGGTAAGGGTAAGCTTAAGGGTAAAAGCAAGGGTAAGGGTAAGGGTAAGGGTAAGGGTAAGGGTAAAGGTAAGGGTAAGCCTAAGGGTAAAAGCAAGGATAAGGGTAAGGGTAAGGGTAAGGGTAAGGGTAAGGGTAAGGGTAAGGGTAAGGGTAAGGGTAAGGGTAAGCTTAAGGGTAAAAGCAAGGGTAAGGGTAAGGGTGAGGGTAAGGGTAAGGGTAAGGGTAAGGGTAAGGGTAAGGGTAAGCTTAAGGGTAAAAGCAAGGGTAAGGGTAAGGGTAAGGGTAAGGGTAAGGGTAAGGGTAAGCTTAAGGGTAAAAGCAAGGGTAAGGGTAAGGGTAAGGGTAAGGGTAAGGGTAAGGGTTAGGGTAAGGGTAAAGGTAAGGGTAAGCCTAAGGGTAAAAGCAAGGGTAAGGGTAAGGGTAAGGGTAAGGGTAAGGGTAAGGGTAAGGGTAAGGGTAAGGGTAAGGGTAAGGGTAAGGGTAAGGGTAAGGGTAAGGGTAAGAGTAAGGGTAAGGGTAAGGGTAAGCTTAAGGGTAAAAGCAAGGGTAAGGGTAAGGGTAAGGGTAAGGGTAAGCCTAAGGGTAAAAGCAAGGGTAAGGGTAAGGGTAAGGGTAAGGGTAAGGGTAAGCTTAAGGGTAAAAGCAAGGGTAAGGGTAAGGGTAAGGGTAAGGGTAAGGGTAAGCTTAAGGGTAAGGGAAAGGGTAAGGGTAAGGGTAAGGGTAAGGGTAAAGGTAAGGGTAAGCCTAAGGGTAAAAGCAAGGGTAAGGGTAAGGGTAAGGGTAAGGGTAAGGGTAAGGGTAAGGGTAAGGGTAAGGGTAAGGGTAAGGGTAAGGGTAAGGGTAAGGGTAAGCTTAAGGGTAAAAGCAAGTGTAAGTGTAAGGGTAAGGGTAAGGGTAAGGGTAAGGGTAAGGGTAAGGGTAAGGGTAAGCTTAAGGGTAAAAGCAAGGGTAAGGGTAAGGGTAAGGGTAAGGGTAAGGGTAAGGGTAAGGGTAAGGGTAAAGGTAAGGGTAAGGGTAAGGGTAAGGGTAAGGGTAAGGTTAAGGGTAAGGGTAAGCTTAAGGGTAAAAGCAAGGGTAAAGGTTAGGGTAAGGGTAAGGGTAAGGGTAAGGGTAAGGGTAAGGGTAAGCTTAAGGGTAAAAGCAAGGGTAAGGGTAAGGGTAAGGGTAAGGGTAAGGGTAAGGGTAAGGGTAAGGGTATAGGTAAGGGTAAGGGTAAGGGTAAGCTTAAGGGTAAAAGCAAGGGTAAGGGTAAGGGTAAGGGTAAGGGTAAGGGTAAGGGTGAGGGTAAGCTTAAGGGTAAAAGCAAGGGTAAGGGTAAGGGTAAGGGTAAGGGTTAGGGTAAGGGTAAAGGTAAGGGTAAGCCTAAGGGTAAAAGCAAGGGTAAGGGTAAGGGTAAGGGTAAGGGTAAGGGTAAGGGTAAGGGTAAGGGTAAGGGTAAGGGTAAGGGTAAGGGTAAGGGTAAGAGTAAGGGTAAGGGTAAGGGTAAGCTTAAGGGTGAAAGCAAGGGTAAGGGTAAGGGTAAGGGTAAGCCTAAGGGTAAAAGCAAGGGTAAGGGTAAGGGTAAGGGTAAGGGTAAGGGTAAGCTTAAGGGTAAAAGCAAGGGTAAGGGTAAGGGTAAGGGTAAGGGTAAGGGTAAGGGTAAGCTTAAGGGTAAAAGCAAGGGTAAGGGTAAGGGTAAGGGTAAGGGTAAGGGTAAGGGTAAGGGTAAGGGTAAGGGTAAGGGTAAGGGTAAGGGTAAGGGTAAGGGTAAGGGTAAAGGTAAGGGTAAGCCTAAGGGTAAAAGCAAGGGTAAGGGTAAGGGTAAGGGTAAGCTTAAGGGTAAAAGCAAGGGTAAGGGTAAGGGTAAGGGTAAGGGTAAGGGTAAGGGTAAGGGTAAGGGTAAGGGTAAGCTTAAGGGTAAAAGCAAGGGTAAGGGTAAGGGTAAGGGTAAGGGTAAGGGTAAGGGTAAGGGTAAGGGTAAGGGTAAGGGTAAGGGTAAGGGTAAGGGTAAGGGTAAGGGTAAGGGTAAGGGTAAGGGTAAGGGTAAGGGTAAGCTAAAGGGTAAAAGCAAGGGTAAGGGTTAGGGTAAGGGTAAGGGTAAGGGTAAGGGTAAGCTTAAGGGTAAAAGCAAGGGTAAGGGTAAGGGTAAGGGTAAGGGTAAGGGTAAGGGTAAGGGTAAGGGTAAGGGTAAGGGTAAGGGTAAGGGTAAGGGTAAGGGTAAGGGTAAAGGTAAGGGTAAGCCTAAGGGTAAAAGCAAGGGTAAGGGTAAGGGTAAGGGTAAGGGTAAGGGTAAGGGTAAGGGTAAGGGTAAGGGTAAGGGTAAGGGTAAGGGTAAGCTTAAGGGTATAAGCAAGGGTAAGGGTAAGGGTAAGGGTGAGGGTAAGGGTAAGGGTAAGGGTAAGGGTAAGGGTAAGCTTAAGGGTAAAAGCAATGGTAAGGGTAAGGGTAAGGGTAAGGGTAAGGGTAAGCTTAAGGGTAAAAGCAAGGGTAAGGGTAAGGGTAAGGGTAAGGGTAAGGGTAAGGGTAAGGGTAAGGGTAAGGGTAAGGGTAAAGGTAAGGGTAAGCCTAAGGGTAAAAGCAAGGGTAAGGGTAAGGGTAAGGGTAAGGGTAAGGGTAGGGGTAAGGGTAAGGGTGAGGGTAAGTGTAAGGGTAAGCTTAAGGGTAAAAGCAAGGGTAAGGGTAAGGGTAAGGGTAAGGGTAAGCCTAAGGGTAAAAGCAAGGGTAAGGGTAAGGGTAAGGGTAAGGGTAAGGGTAAGCTTATGGGTAAAAGCAAGGGTAAGGGTAAGGGTAAGGGTAAGGGTAAGGGTAAGGGTAAGGGTAAGCTTAAGGGTAAAAGCAAGGGTAAGGGTAAGGGTAAGGGTAAGGGTAAGGGTAAGGGTAAAGGTAAGGGTAAGCCTAAGGGTAAAAGCAAGGGTAAGGGTAAGGGTAAGGGTAAGGGGTAAGGGTAAGGGTAAGGGTAAGGGTAAGGGTAAGGGTAAGGGTAAGGGTAAGGGTAAGGGTAAGGGTAAGGGTAAGGGTAAGGGTAAGGGTAAGGGTAAGGGTAAGCTTAAGGGTAAAAGCAAGGGTAAGGGTAAGGGTAAGGGTAAGGGTAAGGGTAAGGGTAAGGGTAAGGGTAAGCTTAAGGGTAAAAGCAAGGGTAAGGGTAAGGGTAAGGGTAAGGGTAAGGGTAAGGGTAAGGGTAAGGGTAAGGGTAAAGGTAAGCTTAAGGGTAAAAGCAAGGGTAAGGGTAAGGGTAAGGGTAAGGGTAAGCTTAAGGGTAAAAGCAAGGGTAAGGGTAAGGGTAAGGGTAAGGGTAAGGGTAAGGGTAAAGGTAAGGGTAAGCCTAAGGGTAAAAGCAAGGGTAAGGGTAAGGGTAAGGGTAAGGGTAAGGGTAAGGGTAAGGGTAAGGGTAAGGGTAAGGGTAAGGGTAAGCTTAAGGGTAAAAGCAAGGGTGAGGGTAAGGGTAAGGGTAAGGGTAAGGGTAAGGGTAAGGGTTAGGGTAAGGGTAAGGGTAAGGGTAAGGGTAAGGGTAAGGGTAAGGGTAAGGGTAAGGGTAAGGGTAAGGGTAAGCCTAAGGGTAAAAGCAAGGGTAAGGGTAAGGGTAAGGGTAAGGGTAAGGGTAAGCTTAAGGGTAAAAGCAAGGGTAAGGGTAAGGGTAAGGGTAAGGGTAAGGGTAAGGGTAAGGGTAAGGGTAAGCTTAAGGGTAAAAGCAAGGGTACGGGTAAGGGTAAGGGTAAGGGTAAGGGTAAGGGTAAGGGTAAGGGTAAAGGTAAGGGTAAGCCTAAGGGTAAAAGCAAGGGTATGGGTAAGGGTAAGGGTAAGGGTAAGGGTAAGGGTAAGGGTAAGTGTGAGGGTAAGGGTAAGGGTAAGGGTAAGGGTAAGGGTAAGCTTAAGGGTAAAAGCAAGGGTAAGGGTAAGGGTAAGGGTAAGGGTAAGGGTAAGGGTAAGGGTAAGGGTTAGGGTAAGGGTAAGGGTAAGCTTAAGGGTAAAAGCAAGGGTAAGGGTAAGGGTAAGGGTAAGGGTAAGGGTAAGGGTAAGGGTAAGGGTAAGGGTAAGGGTAAGGGTAAGGGTAAGGGTAAGCTTTAGGGTAAAAGCAAGGGTAAGGGTAAGGGTAAGGGTAAGGGTAAGGGTAAGGGTAAGGGTAAGGGTAAGCTTAAGGGTAAAAGCAAGGGTAAGGGTAAGGGTAAGGGTAAGGGTAAGGGTAAGCCTAAGGGTAAAAGCAAGGGTAAGGGTAAGGGTAAAAGCAAGGGTAAGGGTAAGGGTAAGGGTAAGGGTAAGGGTAAGGGTAAGGGTAAGGGTAAGCTTAAGGGTAAAAGCAAGGGTAAGGGTAAGGGTAAGGGTAAGGGTAAGGGTAAGGGTAAGGGTAAGTGTAAGCTTAAGGGTAAAAGCAAGGGTAAGGGTAAGGGTAAGGGTAAGGGTAAGGGTAAGGGTAAGGGTAAGCTAAAGGGTAAAAGCAAGGGTAAGGGTTAGGGTAAGGGTAAGGGTAAGGGTAAGGGTAAGGGTAAGGGTAAGCTTAAGGGTAAAAGCAAGGGTAAGGGTAAGGGTAAGGGTAAGGGTAAGGGTAAGGGTAAGGGTAAGGGTAAGGGTAAGGGTAAGGGTAAGGGTAAAGGTAAGGGTAAGCCTAAGGGTAAAAGCAAGGGTAAGGGTAAGGGTAAGGGTAAGGGTAAGGGTAAGGGTAAGGGTAAGGGTAAGGGTAAGGGTAAGGGTAAGGGTAAGGGTAAGCTTAAGGGTATAAGCAAGGGTAAGGGTAAGGGTAAGGGTGAGGGTAAGGGTAAGGGTAAGGGTAAGGGTAAGGGTAAGCTTAAGGGTAAAAGCAATGGTAAGGGTAAGGGTAAGGGTAAGGGTAAGGGTAAGCTTAAGGGTAAAAGCAAGGGTAAGGGTAAGGGTAAGGGTAAGGGTAAGGGTAAGGGTAAGGGTAAGGGTAAGGGTAAGGGTAAAGGTAAGGGTAAGCCTAAGGGTAAAAGCAAGGGTAAGGGTAAGGGTAAGGGTAAGGGTAAGGGTAGGTGTAAGGGTAAGGGTAAGGGTAAGTGTAAGGGTAAGCTTAAGGGTAAAAGCAAGGGTAAGGGTAAGGGTAAGGGTAAGGGTAAGCCTAAGGGTAAAAGCAAGGGTAAGGGTAAGGGTAAGGGTAAGGGTAAGGGTAAGCTTAAGGGTAAAAGCAAGGGTAAGGGTAAGGGTAAGGGTAAGGGTAAGGGTAAGGGTAAGGGTAAGGGTAAGCTTAAGGGTAAAAGCAAGGGTAAGGGTAAGGGTGAGGGTTAGGGTAAGGGTAAGGGTAAAGGTAAGGGTAAGCCTAAGGGTAAAAGCAAGGGTAAGGGTAAGGGTAAGGGTAAGGGTAAGGGGTAAGGGTAAGGGTAAGGGTAAGGGTAAGGGTAAGGGTAAGGGTAAGGGTAAGGGTAAGGGTAAGGGTAAGGGTAAGGGTAAGGGTAAGCTTAAGGGTAAAAGCAAGGGTAAGGGTAAGGGTAAGGGTAAGGGTAAGGGTAAGGGTAAGCTTAAGGGTAAAAGCAAGGGTAAGGGTAAGGGTAAGGGTAAGGGTAAGGGTAAGGGTAAGGGTAAGGGTAAAGGTAAAGGTAAGCTTAAGGGTAAAAGCAAGGGTAAGGGTAAGGGTAAGGGTAAGGGTAAGCTTAAGGGTAAAAGCAAGGGTAAGGGTAAGGGTAAGGGTAAGGGTAAGGGTAAGGGTAAGGGTAAAGGTAAGGGTAAGCCTAAGGGTAAAAGCAAGGGTAAGGGTAAGGGTAAGGGTAAGGGTAAGGGTAAGGGTAAGGGTAAGGGTAAGGGTAAGGGTAAGGGTAAGGGTAAGGGTAAGGGTAAGGGTAAGCTTAAGGGTAAAAGCAAGGGTAAGGGTAAGGGTAAGGGTAAGGGTAAGGGTAAGGGTAAGGGTAAGCTTAAGGGTAAAAGCAAGGGTAAGGGTAAGGGTAAGGGTAAGGGTAAGGGTAAGGGTAAGGGTAAGGGTAAGGGTAAGGGTAAGGGTAAGGGTAAAGGTAAGCTTAAGGGTAAAAGCAAGGGTAAGGGTAAGGGTAAGGGTAAGGGTAAGCTTAAGGGTAAAAGCAAGGGTAAGGGTAAGGGTAAGGGTAAGGGTAAGGGTAAGGGTAAGGGTAAAGGTAAGGGTAAGCCTAAGGGTAAAAGCAAGGGTAAGGGTAAGGGTAAGGGTAAGGGTAAGGGTAAGGGTAAGGGTAAGGGTAAGGGTAAGGGTAAGGGTAAGGGTAAGGGTAAGGGTAAGGGTAAGCTTAAGGGTAAAAGCAAGGGTGAGGGTAAGGGTAAGGGTAAGGGTAAGGGTAAGGGTAAGGGTAAGGGTAAGGGTAAGGGTAAGGGTAAGGGTAAGGGTAAGGGTAAGGGTAAGGGTAAGGGTAAGCCTAAGGGTAAAAGCAAGGGTAAGGGTAAGGGTAAGGGTAAGGGTAAGGGTAAGCTTAAGGGTAAAAGCAAGGGTAAGGGTAAGGGTAAGGGTAAGGGTAAGGGTAAGGGTAAGCTTAAGGGTAAAAGCAAGGGTAAGGGTAAGGGTAAGGGTAAAGGTAAGGGTAAGGGTAAGGGTAAGGGTAAGGGTAAGGGTAAGGGTAAGGGTAAGGGTAAGGGTAAGGGTAAGGG
>CAUEHS010000535.1:0-30155 GCA_958510865.1 Myrrha octodecimguttata
CTTGCTTTTACCCTTAAGCTTACCCTTACCCTTACCCTTACCCTTACCCTTACCCTTACCCTTACTCTTACCCTCACCCTCACCCTTGCTTTTACCCTTAAGCTTACCCTTACCCTTACCCTTACCCTTACCCTTACCCTTACCCTTGCTTTTACCCTTAAGCTTACCCTTACCCTTACCCTTACCCTTACCCTTACCCTTGCTTTTACCCTTAGGCTTACCCTTACCCTTACCCTTACCCTTACCCTTGCTTTTACCCTTAAGCTTACCCTTACCCTTACCCTTACCCTTACTCTTACCCTTACCCTTACCCTTACCCTTACCCTTGCTTTTACCCTTAGGCTTACCCTTACCTTTACCCTTACCCTTACCCTTACCCTTACCCTTACCCTTACCCTTACCCTTACCCTTACCCTTACCCTTACCCTTACCCTTACCCTTACCCTTGCTTTTACCCTTGAGCTTACCCTTACCCTTACCTTTACCCTTACCCTTACCCTTACCCTTACCCTTACCCTTGCTTTTACCCTTAAGCTCACCCTTACCCTTACCCTTACCCTTACCCTTACCCTTACCCTTACTCTTACCCTAACCCTTGCTTTTACCCTTAAGCTTACCCTTACCCTTACCCTTACCCTTACCCTTAAGCTTACCCTTACCCTTACCCTTACCCTTACCCTTACCCTTACCCTTACCCTTGCTTTTACCCTTAAGCTTACCCTTACCCTTACCCTTACCCTTACCCTTACCCTTGCTTTTACCCTTAAGCTTACCCTTACCCTTACCCTTACCCTTACCCTTAAGCTTACCCTTACCCTTACCCTTACCCTTACCCTTACCCTTACCCTTACCCTTGCTTTAACCTTTAAGCTTACCCTTACCCTTACCCTTACCCTTACCCTTACCCTTACCCTTACCCTTACCCTTACCCTTACCCTTACCCTTACCCTTACCCTTTATTTACCCTTAGGCTTACCCTTACCTTTACCCTTACCATTACCCTTACCCTTACCCTTACCCTTACCCTTACCCTTGCTTTTACCCTTAAGCTTACCCTTACACTTACCCTTACCCTTACCCATACCCTTACCCTTACCCTTACCCTTACCCTTACCCTTACCCTTACCCTTACCCTTACCCTTACCCTTACCCTTACCCTTGCTTTTACCCTTAAGCTTACCCTTACCCTTACCCTTACCCTTACCCTTACCCTTACCCTTACCCTTACCCTTACCCTTACCCTTACCCTTACCCTTACCCTTACCCTTACCCTTACCCTTGCTTTTACCCTTAGGCTTACCCTTACCTTTACCCTTACCCTTACCCTTACCCTTACCCTTACCCTTACCCTTGCTTTTACCCTTAAGCTTACCCTTACCCTTACCCTTACCCTTGCTTTTACCCTTAAGCTTACCCTTACCCATACCCTTACCCTTACCCTTACCCTTGCTTTTACCCTTAGGCTTACCCTTACCCTTACCCTTACCCTTACCCTTGCTTTAACCCTTAAGCTTACCCTTACCCTTACCCTTACTCTTACCCTTACCCTTACCCTTAACCTTACCCTTACCCTTACCCTTACCCTTACCCTTACCCTTGCTTTTACCCTTAGGCTTACCCTTACCTTTACCCTTACCCTAACCCTTACCCTTACCCTTACCCTTACCCTTACCCTTACCCTTGCTTTTACCCTTAAGCTTACCCTTACCCTTACCCTTACCCTTACCCTTACCCTTACCCTTACCCTTGCTTTTACCCTTAAGCTTACCCTTACCCTTACCCTTACCCTTACCCTTACCCTTACCCTTACCCTTACCCTTACCCTTACCCTTACCCTTGCTTTTACCCTTAAGCTTACCCTTACCCTTACCCTTATCCTTACCCTTACCCTAACCCTTACCCTTGCTTTTACCCTTAAGCTTACCCTTACCCTTACCCTTACCCTTACCCTTACCCTTACCTTTACCCTTACCCTTACCCTTACCCTTACCCTTACCCTTACCCTTACCCTTACCCTTACCCTTACCCTTACCCTTACCCTTACCCTTACCCTTACCCTTGCTTTTACCCTTAAGCTTACCCTTACCCTTACCCTTACCCTTACCCTTACCCTTACCCTTACCCTTACCCTTACCCTTACCCTTACCCTTACCCTTGCTTTTACCCTTAAGCTTACCCTTACCCTTACCCTTACCCTTACCCTTACCCTTACCCTTACCCTTGCTTTTACCCTTAGGCTAACCCTTACCTTTACCCTCACCCTTACCCTTACCCTTACCCTTACCCTTACCCTTACCCTTGCTTTTACCCTTAAGCTTACCCTTACTCTTACCCTTACCCTTACCCTTACCCTTACCCTTACCCTTACCCTTACCCTTACCCTTGCTTTTACCCTTAAGCTTACCCTTTCCCTTACCCTTACCCTTACCCTTACCCTTGCTTTTACCCTTAGGCTTACCCTTACCCTCACCCTTACCCTTACCCTTGCTTTTACCCTTAAGCTTACCCTTACCCTTACCCTTACTCTTACCCTTACCCTTACCCTTACCCTTACCCTTACCCTTACCCTTACCCTTACCCTTACCCTTACCCTTACCCTTACCCTTACCCTTACCCTTACCCTTACCCTTACCCTTGCTTTTACCCTTAGGCTTACCCTTACCTTTACCCTTACCCTAACCCTTACCCTTACCCTTACCCTTACCCTTACCCTTGCTTTTACCCTTAAGCTTACCCTTACCCTTACCCTTACCCTTACCCTTACCCTTATCCTTACCCTTGCTTTTACCCTTAAGCTTACCCTTACCCTTACCCTTACCCTTACCCTTACCCTTACCCTTACCCTTACCCTTACCCTTACCCTTGCTTTTACCCTTAAGCTTACCCTTACCCTTACCCTTACCCTTACCCTTACCCTTACCCTTATCCTTTCCCTTACCCTTACCCTTATCCTTGCTTTTACCCTTAGGCTTACCCTTACCTTTACCCTTACCCTTACCCTTACCCTTACCCTTACCCTTGCTTTTACCCTTAAGCTTACCCTTACCCTTACCCTTACCCTTACCCTTAAGCTTACCCTTACCCTTACCCTTACCCTTACCCTTACCCTTACCCTTACCCTTACCCTTACCCTTACCCTTACCCTTACCCTCACCCTAACCCTTACCCTTGCTTTTACCCTTAAGCTTACCCTTACCCTTACCCTTACCCTTACCCTTACCCTTGCTTTTACCCTTAAGCTTACCCTTACCCTTACCCTTACCCTTACCCTTAAGCTTTCCCTTACCCTTACCCTTACCCTTACCCTTACCCTTACCCTCACCCTTACCCTTACCCTTACCCTTACCCTTGCTTTTACCCTTAAGCTTACCCTTACCCTTACCCTTACCCTTACCCTTAAGCTTACCCTTACCCTTACCCTTACCCTTACCCTCACCCTTACTCTTACCCTTGCTTTTACCCTTAAGCTTACCCTTACCCTTACCCTTACCCTTACCCTTAAGCTTACCCTTACCCTTACCCTTACCCTTACCCTTACCCTTACCCTTACCCTTACCCTTACCCTTGCTTTTACCCTTAAGCTTACCCTTACCCTCACCCTTACCCTTACCCTTAAGCTTACCCTTACCCTTACCCTTACCCTTACCCTTACCCTTACCCTTACCCTTACCCTTACCCTTACCCTTACCCTTACCCTTACCCTTGCTTTTACCCTTAAGCTTACCCTTACCCTTACCCTTACCCTTTCCCTTGCTTTTACCCTTAAGCTTACCCTTACCCTTACCCTTACCCTTACCCTTACCCTTACCCTTACCCTTACCCTTACCCTTACCCTTACCCTTACCCTTACCCTTACCCTTACCCTTACCCTTACCCTTACCCTTGCCCTTACCCTTATCCTTGCTTTTACCCTTAGGCTTACCCTTACCTTTACCCTTACCCTTACCCTTACCCTTACCCTTACCCTTGCTTTTACCCTTAAGCTTACCCTTACCCTTACCCTTACCCTTACCCTTAAGCTTACCCTTACCCTTACCCTTACCCTTACCCTTACCCTTACCCTTACCCTTACCCTTACCCTTACCCTTACCCTTACCCTTACCCTTACCCTTACCCTTGCTTTTACCCTTAAGCTTACCCTTACCCTTACCCTTACCCTTACCCTTACCCTTGCTTTTACCCTTAAGCTTACCCTTACCCTTACCCTTACCCTTACCCTTAAGCTTTCCCTTACCCTTACCCTTACCCTTACCCTTACCCTTACCCTTACCCTTACCCTTACCCTTACCCTTACCCTTACCCTTACCCTTACCCTTGCTTTTACCCTTAAGCTTACCCTTACCCTTACCCTTACCCTTACCCTTAAGCTTACCCTTACCCTTACCCTTACCCTTACCCTCACCCTTACTCTTACCCTTGCTTTTACCCTTAAGCTTACCCTTACCCTTACCCTTACCCTTACCCTTAAGCTTACCCTTACCCTTACCCTTACCCTTACCCTTACCCTTACCCTTACCCTTACCCTTACCCTTACCCTTACCCTTGCTTTTACCCTTAAGCTTACCCTTACCCTCACCCTTACCCTTACCCTTAAGCTTACCCTTACCCTTACCCTTACCCTTACCCTTACCCTTACCCTTACCCTTACCCTTACCCTTACCCTTACCCTTACCCTTGCTTTTACCCTTAAGCTTACCCTTACCCTTACCCTTACCCTTACCCTTGCTTTTACCCTTAAGCTTACCCTTACCCTTACCCTTACCCTTACCCTTACCCTTACCCTTACCCTTACCCTTACCCTTACCCTTACCCTTACCCTTACCCTTACCCTTACCCTTACCCTTACCCTTACCCTTGCTTTTACCCTTAAGCTTACCCTTACCCTTACCCTTAACCTTACCCTTACCCTTACCCTTACCCTTACCCTTACCCTTACCCTTGCTTTTACCCTTAGGCTTACCCTTACCTTTACCCTTACCCTTACCCTTACCCTTACCCTTACCCTTACCCTTACCCTTACCCTTACCTTTACCCTTACCCTTACCCTTACCCTTACCCTTACCCTTACCCTTACCCTTGCTTTTACCCTTAAGCTTACCCTTACCCTTACCCTTACCCTTACCCTTAAGCTTACCCTTACCCTTACCCTTACCCTTACCCTTACCCTTACCCTTGCTTTTACCCTTAAGCTTACCCTTACCCTCACCCTTACCCTTACCCTTAAGCTTACCCTTACCCTTACCCTTACCCTTACCCTTACCCTTACCCTTACCCTTACCCTTACCCTTACCCTTACCCTTACCCTTACCCTTGCTTTTACCCTTAAGCTTACCCTCACCCTTACCCTTAACCTTACCCTTACCCTTACCCTTACCCTTACCCTTACCCTTGCTTTTACCCTTAGGCTTACCCTTACCTTTTTCCTTACCCTTACCCTTACCCTTACCCTTACCCTTACCCTTACCCTTACCCTTACCTTTACCCTTACCCTTGCTTTTACCCTTAAGCTTACCCTTACCCTTACCCTTACTTTTACCCTTACCCTTACTCTTGCTTTTACCCTTAAGCTTACCCTTACCCTTACCCTTACCCTTACCCTTACCCTTGCTTTAACCCTTAGGCTTACCCTTACCCTTTCCCTTACCCTTACCCTTGCTTTTACCCTTAAGCTTACCCTTACCCTTACCCTTACCCTTACCCTTACCCTTACCCTTACCCTTACCCTTACCCTTACCCTTACCCTTACCCTTACCCTTACCCTAACCCTTACCCTTACCCTTATCCTTACCCTTACCCTTGCTATTACCCTTAGGCTTACCCTTACCTTTACCCTTACCCTTACCCTTACCCTTACCCTTACCCTTGCTTTTACCCTTAAGCTTACCCTTACCCTTACCCTTACCCTTACCCTTACCCTTACCCTTACCCTTACCCTTGCTTTTACCCTTAAGCTTACCCTTACCCTTACCCTTACCCTTACCCTTACCCTTACCCTTACCCTTACCCTTACCCTCACCCTTGCTTTTACCCTTAAGCTTACCCTTACCCTTACCCTTACCCTTACCCTTACCCTTACCCTTACCCTTGCTTTTACCCTTAAGCTTACCCTTACCCTTACCCTTACCCTTACCCTTACCCTTGCTTTTACCCTTAGGCTTACCCTTACCCTTACCCTTACCCTTACCCTTACCCTTGCTTTTACCCTTAAGCTTACCCTTACCCTTACCCTTACCCTTACTCTTACCCTTACCCTTACCCTTACCCTTACCCTTGCTTTTTCCCTTAAGCTAACCCTTACCCTTACCCTTACCCTTACCCTTAACCATACCCTTACCCTTGCTTTTACCCTTAAGCTCACCCTTACCCTTACCCTTACCCTTACCCTTACACTTACCCTTACCCTGACCCTTACCCTTGCTTTTACCCTTAAGCTTACCCTTACCCTTACCCTTACCCTTACCCTTAAGCTTACCCTTACCCTTACCCTTACCCTTACCCTTACCCTTGCTTTTACCCTTAAGCTTACCCTTACCCTTACCCTTACCCTTAACCTTACCCTTACCTTTACCCTTACCCTTGCTTTTACCCTTAAGCTTACCCTTACCCTTACCCTTACCCTTAAGCTTACCCTTACCCTTACACTTACCCTTACCCTTACCCTTACCCTTACCCTTACCCTTGCTTTTACCCTTAAGCTTACCCTTACCCTTACCCTTACCCTTACCCTAACCCTTACCCTTAACCTTACCCTTACCCTTACCCTTACCCTTACCCTTACCCTTACCCTTGCTTTTACCCTTAGGCTTACCCTTACCTTTACCCTTACCATTACCCTTACCCTTACCCTTACCCTTACCCTTACCCGTACCCTTACCCTTGCTTTTACCCTTAAGCTTACCCTTACCCTTACCCTTACCCTTACCCTTACCCTTACCCTTACCCTTACCCTTACCCTTACCCTTACCCTTACCCTTGCTTTTACCCTTAAGCTTACCCTTACCCTTACCCTTACCCTTACCCTTACCCTTACCCTTACCCTTACCCTTACCCTTACCCTTACCCTTACCCTTACCCTTACCCTTGCTTTTACCCTTAAGCTTACCCTTACCCTTACCCTTACTCTTACCCTTAACCTTACCCTTACCCTTACCCTTGCTTTTACCCTTAAGCTTACCCTTACCCTTACCTTTACCCTTACCCTTACCCTTACCCTTACCTTTACCCTTACCCTTACCCTTACCCTTACCCTTACCCTTACTCTTACCCTCACCCTTGCTTTTACCCTAAGCAAGGGTAAGGGTAAGGGTAAGGGTAAGGGTAAGGGTAAGGGTAAGGGTAAGCTTAAGGGTAAGGGTAAGGGTAAGGGTAAGGGTAAGCTTAAGGGTAAAAGCAAGGGTAAGGGTAAGAGTAAGGGTAAGGGTAAGGGTAAGGGTAAGGGTAAGGGTAAGGGTAAGGGTGAGCTTAAGGGTAAAAGCAAGGGTAAGGGTAAGGGTAAGGGTAAGGGTAAGGGTGAGGGTAAGGGTAAGGGTAAGCTTAAGGGTAAAAGCAAGGGTAAGGTTAAGGGTAAGGGTAAGGGTAAGGGTAAGGGTAAGGGTAAGTGTAAGGGTAAAGGTAAGGGTAAGCCTAAGGGTAAAAGCAAGGGTAAGGGTAGGGGTAAGGGTAAGGGTAAGAGTAAGGGTAAGGGTAAGGGTAAGGGTAAGCTTAAGGGTAAAAGGAAGGGTAAGGGTAAGGGTAAGGGTAAGGGAAAGCCTAAGGGTAAAAGCAAGGGTAAGGGTAAGGGTAAGGGTAAGGGTAAGGGTAAGCTTAAGGGTAAAAGCAAGGGTAAGGGTAAGGGTAAGGGTAAGGGTAAGGGTAAGGGTAAGGGTAAGCTTAAGGGTAAAAGCAAGGGTGAGGGTGAGGGTAAGGGTAAGGGTAAGGGTAAGGGTAAGGGTAAGGGTAAGGGTAAGGGTAAGGGTAAGGGTAAGGGTAAGCTTAAGGGTAAAAGCAAGGGTAAGGGTAAGGGTAAGGGTAAGGGTAAGGGTAAGGGTAAGGGTAAGGGTAAGGGTAAGGGTAAGGGTAAGGGTAAGCTTAAGGGTAAAAGCAAGGGTAAGGGTAAGGGTAAGGGTAAGGGTAAGCGTAAAGGTAAGGGTAAGCCTAAGGGTAAAAGCAAGGGTAAGGGTAAGGGTAAGGGTAAGGGTAAGGGTAAGGGTAAGGGTAAGGGTAAGGGTAAGGGTAAGGGTAAGGGTAAGGGTAAGGGTAAGGGTAAGCTTACCCTTACCCTTACCCTTACCCTTAACCTTACCCTTACCTTTACCCTTACCCTTGCTTTTACCCTTAAGCTTACCCTTACCCTTACCCTTACCCTTAAGCTTACCCTTACCCTTACACTTACCCTTACCCTTACCCTTACCCTTACCCTTACCCTTGCTTTTGCCCTTAAGCTTACCCTTACCCTTACCCTTACCCTTACCCTAACCCTTACCCTTAACCTTACCCTTACCCTTACCCTTACCCTTACCCTTACCCTTACCCTTGCTTTTACCCTTAGGCTTACCCTTACCTTTACCCTTACCATTACCCTTACCCTTACCCTTACCCTTACCCTTACCCGTACCCTTACCCTTGCTTTTACCCTTAAGCTTACCCTTACCCTTACCCTTACCCTTACCCTTACCCTTACCCTTACCCTTACCCTTACCCTTACCCTTACCCTTACCCTTACCCTTGCTTTTACCCTTAAGCTTACCCTTACCCTTACCCTTACCCTTACCCTTACCCTTACCCTTACCCTTACCCTTACCCTTACCCTTACCCTTACCCTTACCCTTGCTTTTACCCTTAAGCTTACCCTTACCCTTACCCTTACTCTTACCCTTAACCTTACCCTTACCCTTACCCTTGCTTTTACCCTTAAGCTTACCCTTACCCTTACCTTTACCCTTACCCTTACCCTTACCCTTACCCTTACCCTTACCCTTACCCTTACCCTTACCCTTACTCTTACCCTCACCCTTGCTTTTACCCTAAGCAAGAGTAAGGGTAAGGGTAAGGGTAAGGGTAAGGGTAAGGGTAAGGGTAAGCTTAAGGGTAAGGGTAAGGGTAAGGGTAAGGGTAAGCTTAAGGGTAAAAGCAAGGGTAAGGGTAAGAGTAAGGGTAAGGGTAAGGGTAAGGGTAAGGGTAAGGGTAAGGGTAAGGGTGAGCTTAAGGGTAAAAGCAAGGGTAAGGGTAAGGGTAAGGGTAAGGGTAAGGGTGAGGGTAAGGGTAAGGGTAAGCTTAAGGGTAAAAGCAAGGGTAAGGTTAAGGGTAAGGGTAAGGGTAAGGGTAAGGGTAAGGGTAAGTGTAAGGGTAAAGGTAAGGGTAAGCCTAAGGGTAAAAGCAAGGGTAAGGGTAGGGGTAAGGGTAAGGGTAAGAGTAAGGGTAAGGGTAAGGGTAAGGGTAAGCTTAAGGGTAAAAGGAAGGGTAAGGGTAAGGGTAAGGGTAAGGGAAAGCCTAAGGGTAAAAGCAAGGGTAAGGGTAAGGGTAAGGGTAAGGGTAAGGGTAAGCTTAAGGGTAAAAGCAAGGGTAAGGGTAAGGGTAAGGGTAAGGGTAAGGGTAAGGGTAAGGGTAAGCTTAAGGGTAAAAGCAAGGGTGAGGGTGAGGGTAAGGGTAAGGGTAAGGGTAAGGGTAAGGGTAAGGGTAAGGGTAAGGGTAAGGGTAAGGGTAAGGGTAAGCTTAAGGGTAAAAGCAAGGGTAAGGGTAAGGGTAAGGGTAAGGGTAAGGGTAAGGGTAAGGGTAAGGGTAAGGGTAAGGGTAAGGGTAAGGGTAAGGGTAAGCTTAAGGGTAAAAGCAAGGGTAAGGGTAAGGGTAAGGGTAAGGGTAAGCGTAAAGGTAAGGGTAAGCCTAAGGGTAAAAGCAAGGGTAAGGGTAAGGGTAAGGGTAAGGGTAAGGGTAAGGGTAAGGGTAAGGGTAAGGGTAAGGGTAAGGGTAAGGGTAAGGGTAAGGGTAAGGGTAAGGGTAAGGGTAAGGGTAAGGGTAAGGGTAAGGGTAAGGGTAAGGGTAAGGGTAAGCTTAAGGGTAAAAGCAAGGGTAAGGGTAAGGGTAAGGGTAAGGGTAAGCCTAAGGGTAAAAGCAAGGGTAAGGGTAAGGGTAAGGGTAAGGGTAAGGGTAAGCTTAAGGGTAAAAGCAAGGGTAAGGGTAAGGGTAAGGGTAAGGGCAAGGGTAAGGGTAAGGTTAAGGGTAAGCTTAAGGGTAAAAGCAAGGGTAAGGGTAAGGGTAAGGGTAAGGGTAAGGGTAAGGGTAAGGGTAAAGGTAAGGGTAAGCCTAAGGGTAAAAGCAAGGGTAAGGGTAAGGGTAAGGGTAAGGGTAAGGGTAAGGGTAAGGGTAAGGGTAAGGGTAAGGGTAAGCTTAAGGGTAAAAGCAAGGGTAAGGGTCAGGGTAAGGGTAAGGGTAAGGGTAAGGGTAAGGGTAAGGGTAAGGGTAAGGGTAAGCTTGAGGGTAAGGGTAAGGGTAAGGGTAAGGGTAAGCTTAAGGGTAAAAGCAAGGGTAAGGGTACTCTTACCCTTGCTTTTACCCTTAAGCTTACCCTTACCCTTACCCTTACCCTTACCCTTAAGCTTACCCTTACCCTTACCCTTACCCTTACCCTTACCCTTACCCTTACCCTTGCTTTTACCCTTAAGCTTACCCTTACCCTCACCCTTACCCTTACCCTTAAGCTTACCCTTACCCTTACCCTTACCCTTACCCTTACCCTTACCCTTACCCTTACCCTTACCCTTACCCTTACCCTTACCCTTACCCTTACCCTTACCCTTACCCTTACCCTTGCTTTTACCCTTAAGCTTACCCTTACCCTTACCCTTACCCTTACCCTTGCTTTTACCCTTAAGCTTACCCTTACCCTTACCCTTACCCTTACCCTTACCCTTACCCTTACCCTTACCCTTACCCTTACCCTTACCCTTACCCTTACCCTTACCCTTACCCTTACCCTTGCTTTTACCCTTAAGCTTACCCTTACCCTTACCCTTAACCTTTCCCTTACCCTTACCCTTACCCTTACCCTTACCCTTGCTTTTACCCTTAGGCTTACCCTTACCTTTACCCTTACCCTTACCCTTACCCTTACCCTTACCCTTACCCTTACCCTTACCCTTACCTTTACCCTTACCCTTGCTTTTACCCTTAAGCTTACCCTTACCCTTACCCTTACCCTTACCCTTACCCTTACTCTTGCTTTTACCCTTAAGCTTACCCTTACCCTTACCCTTACCCTTACCCTTACCCTTGCTTTAACCCTTAGGCTTACCCTTACCCTTTCCCTTACCCTTACCCTTGCTTTTACCCTTAAGCTTACCCTTACCCTTACCCTTACCCTTACCCTTACCCTTACCCTTACCCTTACCCTTACCCTTACCCTTACCCTTACCCTAACCCTTACCCTTACCCTTATCCTTACCCTTACCCTTGCTTTTACCCTTAGGCTTACCCTTACCTTTACCCTTACCCTTACCCTTACCCTTACCCTTACCCTTGCTTTTACCCTTAAGCTTACCCTTACCCTTACCCTTACCCTTACCCTTACCCTTACCCTTACCCTTGCTTTTACCCTTAAGCTTACCCTTACCCTTACCCTTACCCTTACCCTTACCTTTACCCTTACCCTTACCCTCACCCTTGCTTTTACCCTTAAGCTTACCCTTACCCTTACCCTTACCCTTACCCTTACCCTTACCCTTACCCTTGCTTTTACCCTTAAGCTTACCCTTACTCTTACCCTTACCCTTACCCTTACCCTTGCTTTTACCCTTAGGCTTACCCTTACCCTTACCCTTACCCTTACCCTTGCTTTTACCCTTAAGCTTACCCTTACCCTTACCCTTACCCTTACCCTTACTCTTACCCTTACCCTTACCCTTACCCTTACCCTTGCTTTTTCCCTTAAGCTAACCCTTACCCTTACCCTTACCCTTACCCTTAACCTTACCCTTACCCTTGCTTTTACCCTTAAGCTCACCCTTACCCTTACCCTTACCCTTACCCTTACACTTACCCTTACCCTGACCCTTACCCTTGCTTCTACCCTTAAGCTTACCCTTACCCTTACCCTTACCCTTACCCTTAAGCTTACCCTTACCCTTACCCTTACCCTTACCCTTACCCTTGCTTTTACCCTTAAGCTTACCCTTACCCTTACCCTTACCCTTAACCTTACCCTTACCCTTACCCTTACCCTTGCTTTTACCCTTAAGCTTACCCTTACCCTTACCCTTACCCTTAAGCTTACCCTTACCCTTACACTTACCCTTACCCTTACCCTTACCCTTACCCTTACCCTTGCTTTCACCCTTAAGCTTACCCTTACCCTTACCCTTACCCTTACCCTAACCCTTACCCTTAACCTTACCCTTACCCTTACCCTTACCCTTACCCTTACCCTTACCCTTACCCTTGCTTTTACCCTTAGGCTTACCCTTACCTTTACCCTTACCATTACCCTTACCCTTACCTTTACCCTTACCCTTACCCTTACCCTTACCCTTACCCTTGCTTTTACCCTTAAGCTTACCCTTACCCTTACCCTTACCCTTACCCTTACCCTTACCCTTACCCTTACCCTTACCCTTACCCTTACCCTTGCTTTTACCCTTAAGCTTACCCTTACCCTTACCCTTACCCTTACCCTTACCCTTACCCTTACCCTTACCCTTACCCTTACCCTTGCTTTTACCCTTAAGCTTACCCTTACCCTTACCCTTACTCTTACCCTTAACCTTACCCTTACCCTTACCCTTGCTTTTACCCTTAAGCTTACCCTTACCCTTACCTGTACCCTTACCCTTACCCTTACCCTCACCCTTACCCTTACCCTTACCCTTACCCTTACCCTTACTCTTACCCTTACCCTTGCTTTTACCCTAAGCAAGGGTAAGGGTAAGGGTAAGGGTAAGGGTAAGGGTAAGGGTAAGGGTAAGCTTAAGGGTAAGGGTAAGGGTAAGGGTAAGGGTAAGCTTAAGGGTAAAAGCAAGGGTAAGGGTAAGAGTAAGGGTAAGGGTAAGGGTAAGGGTAAGGGTAAGGGTAAGGGTAAGGGTAAGGGTGAGCTTAAGGGTAAAAGCAAGGGTAAGGGTAAGGGTAAGGGTAAGGGTAAGGGTGAGGGTAAGGGTAAGGGTAAGCTTAAGGGTAAAAGCAAGGGTAAGGTTAAGGGTAAGGGTAAGGGTAAGGGTAAGGGTAAGGGTAAGGGTAAGGGTAAGGGTAAAGGTAAGGGTAAGCCTAAGGGTAAAAGCAAGGGTAAGGGTAAGGGTAAGGGTAAGGGTAAGAGTAAGGGTAAGGGTAAGGGTAAGGGTAAGCTTAAGGGTAAAAGCAAGGGTAAGGGTAAGGGTAAGGGTAAGGGAAAGCCTAAGGGTAAAAGCAAGGGTAAGGGTAAGGGTAAGGGTAAGGGTAAGGGTAAGGGTAAGGGTAAGGGTAAGGGTAAGGGTAAGGGTAAGCTTAAGGGTAAAAGCAAGGGTAAGCTTAAGGGTAAAAGCAAGGGTGAGGGTGAGGGTAAGGGTAAGGGTAAGGGTAAGGGTAAGGGTAAGGGTAAGGGTAAGGGTAAGGGTAAGGGTAAGCTTAAGGGTAAAAGCAAGGGTAAGGGTAAGGGTAAGGGTAAGGGTAAGGGTAAGGGTAAGGGTAAGGGTAAGGGTAAGGGTAAGGGTAAGGGTAAGGGTAAGGGTAAGCTTAAGGGTAAAAGCAAGGGTAAGGGTAAGGGTAAGGGTAAGGGTAAGCGTAAAGGTAAGGGTAAGCCTAAGGGTAAAAGCAAGGGTAAGGGTAAGGGTAAGGGTAAGGATAAGGGTAAGGGTAAGGGTAAGGGTAAGGGTAAGGGTAAGGGTAAGGGTAAGGGTAAGGGTAAGGGTAAGGGTAAGGGTAAGGGTAAGGGTAAGGGTAAGCTTAAGGGTAAAAGCAAGGGTAAGGGTAAGGGTAAGGGTAAGGGTAAGCCTAAGGGTAAAAGCAAGGGTAAGGGTAAGGGTAAGGGTAAGGGTAAGGGTAAGCTTAAGGGTAAAAGCAAGGGTAAGGGTAAGGGTAAGGGAAAGGGTAAGGGTAAGGGTAAGGGTAAGCTTAAGGGTAAAAGCAAGGGTAAGGGTAAGGGTAAGGGTAAGGGTAAGGGTAAAGGTAAGGGTGAGCCTAAGGGTAAAAGCAAGGGTAAGGGTAAGGGTAAGGGTAAGGGTAAGGGTAAGGGTAAGGGTAAGCTTAAGGGTAAAAGCAAGGGTAAGGGTCAGGGTATGGGTAAGGGTAAGGGTAAGGGTAAGGGTAAGGGTAAGGGTAAGGGTAAGCTTAAGGGTAAGGGTAAGGGTAAGGGTAAGGGTAAGCTTAAGGGTAAAAGCAAGGGTAAGGGTAAGGGTAAGGGTAAGGGTAAGCTTAAGGGTAAAAGCAAGGGTAAGGGTAAGGGTAAGGGTAAGGGTAAGGGTAAGGGTAAGGGTAAGCTTAAGGGTAAGGGTAAGGGTAAGGGTAAGGGTAAGCTTAAGGGTAAAAGCAAGGGTAAGGGTAAGGGTAAGGGTAAGGGTAAGGGTAAGCTTAAGGGTAAGGGTAAGGGTAAGGGTAAGGGTAAGCTTAAGGGTAAAAGCAAGGGTAAGGTTGAGGGTAAGGGTAAGGGTAAGGGTAAGGGTAAGGGTAAGGGTAAGCTTAAGGGTAAGGGTAAGGGTAAGGGTAAGGGTAAGCTTAAGGGTAAAAGCAAGGGTAAGGGTAAGGGTAAGGGTAAGGGTAAGGGTAAGGGTAAGGGTAAGGGTAAGCATAAGGGTAAGGGTAAGGGTAAGGGTAAGTGTAAGGGTAAGCTTAAGGGTAAGGGTAAGGGTAAGGGTAAGCTTAAGGGTAAAAGCAAGGGTAAGGGTAAGGGTAAGGGTAAGGGTAAGGGTAAGGGTAAGGGTAAGGGTAAGGGTAAGGGTAAGGGTAAGGGTAAGGGTAAGCTTAAGGGTAAGGGTGAGGGTAAGGGTAAGCTTAAGGGTAAAAGCAAGGGTAAGGGTAAGGGTAAGGGTAAGGGTAAGGGTAAAGGTAAGGGTAAGCCTAAGGGTACAAGCAAGGGTAAGGGTAAGGGTAAGGGTAAGGGTAAGGGTAAGGGTAAGGGTAAGGGTAAGGGTAAGGGTAAGGGTAAGGGTAAGGGTAAGCTTAAGGGTAAAAGCAAGTGTAAGGGTAAGGGTAAGGGTAAGGGTAAGGGTAAGGGTAAGGGTAAGCTTAAGGGTAAAAGCAAGGGTAAGGGTAAGGGTAAGGGTAAGGGTAAGGGTAAGGGTAAGGGTAAGGGTAAGGGTAAGGGTAAGCTTAAGGGTAAAAGCAAGGGTAAGGGTAAGGGTAAGGGTAAGGGTAAGGGTAAGGGTAAGGGTAAGGGTAAGGGTAAGGGTAAGGGTAAGGGTAAGGGTAAGGGTAAGCTTAAGGGTAAGGGTAAGGGTAAGGGTAAGCTTAAGGGTAAAAGCAAGGGTAAGGGTAAGGGTAAGGGTAAGGGTAAGGGTAAGGGTAAAGGTAAGGGTAAGCCTAAGGGTACAAGCAAGGGTAAGGGTAAGGGTAAGGGTAAGGGTAAGGGTAAGGGTAAGGATAAGGGTAAGGGTAAGGGTAAGGGTAAGGGTAAGCTTAAGGGTAAAAGCAAGGGTAAGGGTAAGGGTAAGGGTAAGGGTAAGGGTAAGGGTAAGGGTAAGGGTAAGCTTAAGGGTAAAAGCAAGGGTAAGGGTAAGGGTAAGGGTAAGGGTAAGGGTAAGGGTAAGGGTAAGGGTAAGGGTAAGGGTAAGGGTAAGGGTAAGGGTAAGGGTAAGGGTAAGGGTAAGGGTAAGGGTAAGGGTAAGCTTAAGGGTAAAAGCAAGGGTAAGGGTAAGGGTAAGGGTAAGGGTAAGGGTTAGGGTAAGGGTAAAGGTAAGGGTAAGCCTAAGGGTAAAAGCAAGTGTAAGGGTAAGGGTAAGGGTAAGGGTAAGGGTAAGGGTAAGGGTAAGGGTAAGGGTAAGGGTACGGGTAAGAGTAAGGGTAAGGGTAAGGGTAAGCTTAAGGGTAAAAGCAAGGGTAAGGGTAAGGGTAAGGGTAAGGGTAAGCCTAAGGGTAAAAGCAAGGGTAAGGGTAAGGTTAAGGGTAAGGGTAAGGGTAAGCTTAAGGGTAAAAGCAAGGGTAAGGGTAAGGGTAAGGGTAAGGGTAAGGGTAAGCTTAAGGGTAAAAGCAAGGGTAAGGGTAAGGGTGAGGGTGAGGGTAAGGGTAAGGGTAAGGGTAAGGGTAAAGGTTAGGGTAAGCCTAAGAGTAAAAGCAAGGGTAAGGGTAAGGGTAAGGGTAAGGGTAAGGGTAAGGGTAAGGGTAAGGGTAAGGGTAAGGGTAAGGGTAAGGGTAAGCTTAAGGGTAAAAGCAAGGGTAAGGATAAGGGTAAGGGTAAGGGTAAGGGTAAGGGTAAGGGTAAGGGTAAGGGTAAGGGTAAGGGTAAGGGTAAGGGTAAGGGTAAGCTTAAGGGTAAAAGCAAGGGTAAGGGTAAGGGTAAGGGTAAGGGTAAGGGTAAGGGTAAGGGTAAGGGTAAGGGTAAGGGTAAGGGTAAGGGTAAGGGTAAGGGTAAGCTTAAGGGTAAAAGCAAGGGTAAGGGTTAGGGTAAGGGTAAGGGTAAGGGTAAGGGTAAGGGTAAGCTTAAGGGTAAAAGCAAGGGTAAGGGTAAGGGTAAGGGTAAGGGTAAGGGTAAGGGTAAGGGTAAGGGTAAAGGTAAGGGTAAGCTTAAGGGTAAAAGCAAGGGTAAGGGTAAGGGTAAGGGTAAGGGTAAGGGTAAGGGTAAGGGTAAGGGTAAGGGTAAGGGTAAGGGTAAGGGTAAGGGTAAGGGTAAGCTTAAGGGTATAAGCAAGGGTAAGGGTAAGGGTAAGGGTGAGGGTAAGGGTAAGGGTAAGGGTAAGGGTAAGCTTAAGGGTAAAAGCAAGGGTAAGGGTAAGGGTAAGGGTAAGGGTAAGGGTAAGGGTAAGGGTAAGCTTAAGGGTAAAAGCAAGGGTAAGGGTAAGGGTAAGGGTAAGGGTAAGGGTAAGGGTAAGGGTAAGGGTAAGGGTAAGGGTAAGGGTAAGGGTAAGGGTAAGGGTAAGGGTAAGGGTAAGGGTAAAGGTAAGGTTAAGCCTAAGGGTAAAAGCAAGGGTAAGGGTAAGGGTAAGGGTAAGGGTAAGGGTAAGGGTAAGGGTAAGGGTAAGGGTAAGGGTAAGGGTAAGGGTAAGGGTAAGGGTAAGCTTAAGGGTAAAAGCAAGGGTAAGGGTAAGGGTAAGGGTAAGGGTAAGCCTAAGGGTAAAAGCAAGGGTAAGGGTAAGGGTAAGGGTAAGGGTAAGGGTAAGCTTAAGGGTAAAAGCAAGGGTAAGGGTAAGGGTAAGGGTAAGGGTAAGGGTAAGGGTAAGGGTAAGGGTAAGGGTAAGCTTAAGGGTAAAAGCAAGGGTAAGGGTAAGGGTAAGGGTAAGGGTAAGGGTAAGGGTAAGGGTAAGGGTAAGGGTAAAGGTAAGGGTAAGCCTAAGGGTCAAAGCAAGGGTAAGGGTAAGGGTAAGGGTAAGGGTAAGGGTAAGGGTAAGGGTAAGGGTAAGGGTAAGCTTAAGGGTAAAAGCAAGGGTAAGGGTAAGGGTAAGGGTAAGGGTAAGGGTAAGGGTAAGGGTAAGGGTAAGCTTAAGGGTAAGGGTAAGGGTAAGGGTAAGGGTAAGCCTAAGGGCAAAAGCAAGGGTAAGTGTAAGGGTAAGGGTAAGGGTAAGGGTAAGCTTAAGGGTAAAAGCAAGGGTAAGGGTAAGGGTAAGGGTAAGGGTAAGGGTAAGGGTAAGGGTAAGCTTAAGGGTAAAAGCAAGGGTGAGGGTAAGGGTAAGGGTAAGGGTAAGGGTAAGGGTTAGGCTAAAGGTAAGGGTAAGCCTAAGGGTAAAAGCAAGGGCAAGGGTAAGGGTAAGGGTAAGGGTAAGGGTAAGGGTAAGGGTAAGGGTAAGGGTAAGGGTGAAGGTAAGGGTAAGGGTAAGCTTAAGGGTAAAAGCAAGGGTAAGGGTAAGGGTAAGGGTAAGGGTAAGAGTAAGGGTAAGGGTAAGGGTAAGCTTAAGGGTAAAAGCAAGGGTAAGGGTAAGGGTAAGGGTAAGGGTAAGGGTAAGGGTAAGGGTAAGGGTAAGGGTAAGGGTAAGGATAAGCTTAAGGGTAAAAGCAAGGGTAAGGGTAAGGGTAAGGGTAAGGGTAAGGGTAAGGGTAAGGGTAAGGGTAAGGGTAAGCTTAAGGGTAAAAGCAAGGGTAAGGGTAAGGGTAAGGGTAAGGGTAAGGGTAAGGGTAAGGGTAAGGGTAAGGGTAAGGGTAATGGTAAGGGTAAAGGTAAGGGTAAGCCTAAGGGTAATAGCAAGGGTAAGGGTAAGGGTAAGGGTAAGGGTAAGGGTAAGGTTAAGGGTAAGGGTTAGGGTAAGGGTAAGGGTAAGGGTAAGGGTAAGCTTAAGGGTAAAAGCAAGGGTAAGGGTAAGGGTAAGGGTAAGGGTAAGGGTAAGGGTAAGGGTAAGCTTAAGGGTAAGGGTAAGGGTAAGGGTAAGGGTAAGGGTAAGCTTAAGGGTAAAAGCAAGGGTAAGGGTAAGGGTAAGGGTAAGGGTAAGCTTAAGGGTAAAAGCAAGGGTAAGGGTAAGGGTAAGGGTAAGGGTAAGGGTAAGGGTAAGGGTAAGGGTAAGGGTAAGCTTAAGGGTAAGGGTAAGGGTAAGCTTAAGGGTAAAAGCAAGGGTAAGGGTCAGGGTAAGGGTAAGTGTAAGGGTAAGGGTAAGGGTAAGGGTAAGGGTGAGCTTAAGGGTAGAAGCAAGGGTAAGGGTAAGGTTAAGGGTAAGGGTAAGGGTAAGGGTAAGGGTAAGGGTTAGCTTAAGGGTAAAAGCAAGGGTAAGGGTAAGGGTAAGGGTAAGGGTAAGGGTAAGGGTAAGGGTAAGGGTAAGGGTAAGGGTAAGGGTAATGGTAAGGGTAAGCCTAAGGGTAAAAGCAAGGGTAAGGGTAAGGGTAAGGGTAAGCTTAAGGGTATAAGCAAGGGTAAGGGTAAGGGTAAGGGTGAGGGTAAGGGTAAGGGTAAGGGTAAGGGTAAGCTTAAGGGTAAAAGCAAGGGTAAGGGTAAGGGTAAGGGTAAGGGTAAGGGTAAGGGTAAGGGTAAGGGTAAGCTTAAGGGTAAAAGCAAGGGTAAGGGTAAGGATAAGGGTAAGGGTAAGGGTAAGGGTAAGGGTAAGGGTAAGGGTAAGGGTAAGGGTAAGGGTAAGGGTAAGGGTAAGGGTAAGGGTAAGGGTAAAGGTAAGGTTAAGCCTAAGGGTAAAAGCAAGGGTAAGGGTAAGGGTAAGGGTAAGGGTAAGGGTAAGGGTAAGGGTAAGGGTAAGGGTAAGGGTAAGGGTAAGGGTAAGGGTAAGGGTAAGGGTAAGCTTAAGGGTAAAAGCAAGGGTAAGGGTAAGGGTAAGGGTAAGGGTAAGCCTAAGGGTAAAAGCAAGGGTAAGGGTAAGGGTAAGGGTAAGGGTAAGGGTAAGCTTAAGGGTAAAAGCAAGGGTAAGGTTAAGGGTAAGGGTAAGGGTAAGGGTAAGGGTAAGGGTAAGGGTAAGCTTAAGGGTAAAAGCAAGGGTAAGGGTAAGGGTAAGGGTAAGGGTAAGGGTAAGGGTAAGGGTAAGGGTAAGGGTAAGGGTAAGGGTAAGGGTAAGGGTAAGGGTAAAGGTAAGGGTAAGCCTAAGGGTCAAAGCAAGGGTAAGGGTAAGGGTAAGGGTAAGGGTAAGGGTAAGGGTAAGGGTAAGGGTAAGGGTAAGGGTAAGGGTAAGCTTAAGGGTAAAAGCAAGGGTAAGGGTAAGGGTAAGGGTAAGGGTAAGGGTAAGGGTAAGCTTAAGGGTAAGGGTAAGGGTAAGGGTAAGGGTAAGCCTAAGGGTAAAAGAAAGGGTAAGTGTAAGGGTAAGGGTAAGGGTAAGGGTAAGGGTAAGGGTAAGGGTAAGGGTAAGCTTAAGGGTAAAAGCAAGGGTAAGGGTAAGGGTAAGGGTAAGGGTAAGGGTAAGGGTAAGGCTAAAGGTAAGGGTAAGCCTAAGGGTAAAAGCAAGGGTAAGGGTAAGGGTAAGGGTAAGGGTAAGGTTAAGGGTAAGGGTAAGGGTAAGTTTAAGGGTAAGGGTAAGGGTAAATGTAAGGGTAAGGGTAAGCTTAAGGGTAAAAGCAAGGGTAAGGGTAAGGGTAAGGGTAAGGGTAAGAGTAATGGTAAGGGTAAGGGTAAGCTTAAGGGTAAAAGCAAGGGTAAGGGTAAGGGTAAGGGTAAGGGTAAGGGTAAGGGTAAGGGTAAGGGTAAGGGTAAGGGTAAGGGTAAGGGTAAGGGTAAGGGTAAGGGTAAGGGTAAGGGTAAGGGTAAGGGTAAGCTTAAGGGTAAAAGCAAGGGTAAGGGTAAGGGTAAGGGTAAGGGTAAGGGTAAGGGTAAGGGTAAGGGTAAGGGTAAGGGTAAGGGTAAGGGTAAGGGTAAGCTTAAGGGTAAAAGCAAGGGTAAGGGTAAGGGTAAGGGTAAGGGTAAGGGTAATGGTAAGGGTAAAGGTAAGGGTAAGCCTAAGGGTAAAAGCAAGGGTAAGGGTAAGGGTAAGGGTAAGGGTAAGGGTAAGGTTAAGGGTAAGGGTTAGGGTAAGGGTAAGGGTAAGGGTAAGGGTAAGCTTAAGGGTAAAAGCAAGGGTAAGGGTAAGGGTAAGGGTAAGCTTAAGGGTAAGGGTAAGGGTAAGGGTAAGGGTAAGCTTAAGGGTAAAAGCAAGGGTAAGGGTAAGGGTAAGGGTAAGGGTAAGGGTAAGCTTAAGGGTAAAAGCAAGGGTAAGGGTAAGGGTAAGGGTAAGGGTAAGGGTAAGGGTAAGGGTAAGGGTAAGGGTAAGCTTAAGGGTAAGGGTAAGGGTAAGGGTAAGCTTAAGGGTAAAAGCAAGGGTAAGGGTCAGGGTAAGGGTAAGTGTAAGGGTAAGGGTAAGGGTAAGGGTAAGGGTGAGCTTAAGGGTAAAAGCAAGGGTAAGGGTAAGGTTAAGGGTAAGGGTAAGGGTAAGGGTAAGGGTAAGGGTTAGCTTAAGGGTAAAAGCAAGGGTAAGGGTAAGGGTAAGGGTAAGGGTAAGGGTAAGGGTAAGGGTAAGGGTAAGGGTAAGGGTAAGGGTAAGGGTAAGGGTAAGGGTAAAGGTAAGGGTAAGCCTAAGGGTAAAAGCAAGGGTAAGGGTAAGGGTAAGGGTAAGGGTAAGAGTAAGGGTAAGGGTAAGGGTAAGGGTAAGCTTAAGGGTAAAAGCAAGGGTAAGGGTAAGGGTAAGGGTAAGGGTAAGCCTAAGGGTAAAAGCAAGGGTAAGGGTAAGGGTAAGGGTAAGGGTAAGGGTAAGCTTAAGGGTAAAAGCAAGGGTAAGGGTAAGGGTAAGGGTAAGGGTAAGGGTAAGCTTAAGGGTAAGGGTAAGGGTAAGGGTAAGGGTAAGGGTAAGAGTAAGGGTAAGGGTAAAGGTAAGGGTAAGCCTAAGAGTAAAAGCAAGGGTAAGGGTAAGGGTAAGGGTAAGGGTAAGGGTAAGGGTAAGGGTAAGGGTAAGGGTAAGGGTAAGCTTAAGGGTAAAAGCAAGGGTAAGGATAAGGGTAAGGGTAAGGGTAAGGGTAAGGGTAAGGGTGAGGGTAAGGGTAAGGGTAAGGGTAAGGGTAAGGGTAAGGGTAAGCTTAAGGGTAAAAGCAAGGGTAAGGGTTAGGGTAAGGGTAAGGGTAAGGGTAAGGGTAAGGGTAAGCTTAAGGGTAAAAGCAAGGGTAAGGGTAAGGGTAAGGGTAAGGGTAAGGGTAAGGGTAAGGGTAAGGGTAAGGGTAAAGGTAAGGGTAAGCCTAAGGGTAAAAGCAAGGGTAAGGGTAAGGGTAAGGGTAAGGGTAAGGGTAAGGGTAAGGGTAAGGGTAAGGGTAAGGGTAAGGGTAAGGGTAAGGGTAAGGGTAAGCTTAAGGGTATAAGCAAGGGTAAGGGTAAGGGTAAGGGTGAGGGTAAGGGTAAGGGTAAGGGTAAGGGTGAGCTTAAGGGTAAAAGCAAGGGTAAGGGTAAGGGTAAGGGTAAGGGTAAGGGTAAGGGTAAGGGTAAGCTTAAGGGTAAAAGCAAGGGTAAGGGTAAGGGTAAGGGTAAGGGTAAGGGTAAGGGTAAGGGTAAGGGTAAGGGTAAGGGTAAGGGTAAGGGTAAGGGTAAAGGTAAGGTTAAGCCTAAGGGTAAATGCAAGGGTAAGGGTAAGGGTAAGGGTAAGGTTAAGGGTAAGGGTAAGGGTAAGGGTAAGGGTAAGGGTAAGGGTAAGGGTAAGGGTAAGGGTAAGGGTAAGGGTAAGGGTAAGCTTAAGGGTAAAAGCAAGGGTAAGGGTAAGGGTAAGGGTAAGGGTAAGCCTAAGGGTAAAAGCAAGGGTAAGGGTAAGGGTAAGGGTAAGGGTAAGGGTAAGCTTAAGGGTAAAAGCAAGGGTAAGGGTAAGGGTAAGGGTAAGGGTAAGGGTAAGGGTAAGGGTAAGGGTAAGCTTAAGGGTAAAAGCAAGGGTAAGGGTAAGGGTAAGGGTAAGGGTAAGGGTAAGGGTAAGGGTAAGGGTAAGGGTAAGGGTAAGGGTAAGGGTAAGGGTAAGGGTAAGGGTAAGGGTAAGGGTAAAGGTAAGGGTAAGCCTAAGGGTCAAAGCAAGGGTAACGGTAAGGGTAAGAGTAAGGGTAAGGGTAAGGGTAAGGGTAAGGGTAAGCTTAAGGGTAAAAGCAAGGGTAAGGGTAAGGGTAAGGGTAAGGGTAAGGGTAAGGGTAAGGGTAAGGGTAAGGGTGAGGGTAAGGGTAAGGGTAAGCTTAAGGGTAAGGGTAAGGGTAAGGGTAAGGGTAAGCCTAAGGGTAAAAGCAAGGGTAAGTGTAAGGGTAAGGGTAAGGGTAAGGGTAAGCTTAAGGGTAAAAGCAAGGGTAAGGGTAAGTGTAAGGTTAAGGGTAAGGGTAAGGGTAAGGGTAAGCTTAAGGGTAAAAGCAAGGGTAAGGGTAAGGGTAAGGGTAAGGGTAAGGGTAAGGGTAAGGCTAAAGGTAAGGGTAAGCCTAAGGGTAAAAGCAAGGGTAAG
This sequence comes from Myrrha octodecimguttata, assembly GCA_958510865.1. Lineage (NCBI taxonomy): Eukaryota > Metazoa > Arthropoda > Insecta > Coleoptera > Coccinellidae > Myrrha > Myrrha octodecimguttata. The sequence continues at coordinate 22,929 of CAUEHS010000535.1, forward strand.
GGTAAGGGTAAGGGTAAGGGTAAGGGTAAGGGTAAGGGTAAGGGTAAGGGTAAGGGTAAGGGTAAAGGTAAGGGTAAGGGTAAGCTTAAGGGTAAAAGCAAGGGTAAGGGTAAGGGTAAGGGTAAGGGTAAGAGTAAGGGTAAGGGTAAGGGTAAGCTTAAGGGTAAAAGCAAGGGTAAGGGTAAGGGTAAGGGTAAGGGTAAGGGTAAGGGTAAGGGTAAGGGTAAGGGTAAGGGTAAGGGTAAGGGTAAGCTTAAGGGTAAAAGCAAGGGTAAGGGTAAGGGTAAGGGTAAGGGTAAGGGTAAGGGTAAGGGTAAGGGTAAGGGTAAGGGTAAGGGTAAGCTTAAGGGTAAAAGCAAGGGTAAGGGTAAGGGTAAGGGTAAGGGTAAGGGTAAGGGTAAGGGTAATGGTAAGGTTAAAGGTAAGGGTAAGCCTAAGGGTAAAAGCAAGGGTAAGGGTAAGGGTAAGGGTAAGGGTAAGGGTAAGGTTAAGGGTAAGGGTTAGGGTAAGGGTAAGGGTAAGGGTAAGGGTAAGCTTAAGGGTAAAAGCAAGGGTAAGGGTAAGGGTAAGGGTAAGGGTAAAAGCAAGGGTAAGGGTAAGGGTAAGGGTAAGGGTAAGCTTAAGGGTAAAAGCAAGGGTAAGGGTAAGGGTAAGGGTAAGGGTAAGCTTAAGGGTAAAAGCAAGGGTAAGGGTAAGGGTAAGGGTAAGGGTAAGGGTAAGGGTAAGGTTAAGGGTAAGGGTAAGGGTAAGCTTAAGGGTAAGGGTAAGGGTAAGGGTAAGGGTAAGCTTAAGGGTAAAAGCAAGGGTAAGGGTCAGGGTAAGGGTAAGTGTAAGGGTAAGGGTAAGGGTAAGGGTAAGGGTGAGCTTAAGGGTAAAAGCAAGGGTAGGGGTAAGGTTAAGGCTAAGGGTAAGGGTGAGGGTAAGGGTAAGGGTTAGCTTAAGGGTAAAGGCAAGGGTAAGGGTAAGGGTAAGGGTAAGGGTAAGGGTAAGGGTAAGGGTAAGGGTAAGGGTAAGGGTAAAGGTAAGGGTAAGCCTAAGGGTAAAAGCAAGGGTAAGGGTAAGGGTAACGGTAAGGGTAAGAGTAAGGGTAAGGGTAAGGGTAAGGGTAAGCTTAAGGGTAAAAGCAAGGGTAAAGGTAAGGGTAAGGGTAAGGGTAAGCCTAAGGGTAAAAGCAAGGGTAAGGGTAAGGGTAAGGGTAAGGGTAAGGGTAAGCTTAAGGGTAAAAGCAAGGGTAAGGGTAAGGGTAAGGGTAAGGGTAAGAGTAAGGGTAAGCTTAAGGGTAAAAGCAAGGGTGAGGGTAAGGGTAAGGGTAAGGGTATGGGTAAGGGTAAGGGTAAGGGTAAGGGTAAGCTTAAGGGTAAAAGCAAGGGTAAGGGTAAGGGTAAGGGTAAGGGTAAGGGTAAGGGTAAGGGTAAGGGTAAGCTTAAGGGTAAAAGCAAGGGTAAGGGTAAGGGTAAGGGTAAGGGTAAGGGTAAAGGTAAGGGTAAGCCTAAGGGTAAAAGCAAGGGTAAGGGTAAGGGTAAGGGTAAGGGTTAGGGTAAGGGTAAGGGTAAGGGTAAGGGTTAGGGTAAGGGTAAGGGTAAGGGTAAGGGTAAGGGTAAACTTAAGGGTAAAAGCAAGGGTAAGGGTAAGGGAAAGGGTAAGGGTAAGCCTAAGGGTAAAAGCGAGGGTAAGGGTAAGGGTAAGGGTAAGGGTAAGGGTAAGCTTAAGGGTAAAAGCAAGAGTAAGGGTAAGGGTAAGGGTAAGGATAAGGGTAAGGGTAAGCTTAAGGGTAAAAGCAAGGGTAAGGGTAAAGGTAAGGGTAAGGGTAAGGGTAAGGGTAAGGGTAAGGGTAAGGGTAAAGGTAAGGGTAAGCCTAAGGGTAAAAGCAAGGGTAAGGGTAAGGGTAAGGGTAAGGGTAAGGGTAAGGTTAAGGGTAAGGGTAAGGGTAAGCTTAAGGGTAAAAGCAAGGGTAAGGGTAAGGGTAAGGGTAAGGGTAAGGGTAAGGGTAAGGGTAAGGGTAAGGGTAAGCTTAAGGGTAAGGGTAAGGGTAAGGGTGAGCTTAAGGGTGAAAGCAAGGGTAAGGGTAAGGGTAAGGGTAAGGGTAAGCTTAAGGGTAAAAGCAAGGGTAAGGGTAAGGGTAAGGGTAAGGGTAAGGGTAAGGGTAAGGGTAAGGGTAAGGGTAAGGGTAAGGGTAAGGGTAAGGGTAAGGGTAAGCTTAAGGGTAAGGGTAAGGGTAAGGGTAAGGGTAAGCTTAAGGGTAAAAGCAAGGGTAAGGGTAAGGGTAAGGGTAAGGGTAAGGGTAAGGGTAAGGGTAAGCTTAAGGGTAAGGGTAAGGGTAAGGGTAAGGGTAAGCTTAAGGGTAAAAGCAAGGGTAAGGGTAAGGGTGAGGGTAAGGGTAAGGGTAAGGGTAAGGGTAAGCTTAAGGGTAAGGGTAAGGGTAAGGGTAAGCTTAAGGGTAAAAGCAAGGGTAAGGGTAAGGGTAAGGGTAAGGGTAAGGGTAAGGGTAAGGGTAAGGGTAAGGGTAAGGGTAAGGGTAAGGGTAAGGGTAAGGGTAAGGGTAAGGGTAAGGGAAAGCTTAAGGGTAAGGGTAAGGGTAAGGGTAAGGGTAAGCTTAAGGGTAAAAGCAAGGGTAAGGGTAAGGGTAAGGGTAAGGGTAAGGGTAAGGGTAAGGGTAAGGGTAAGGGTAAAGGTAAGGGTAAGCCTAAGGGTAAAAGCAAGGATAAGGGTAAGGGTAAGGGTAAGGTAAGGGTAAGGGTAAGGGTAAGGGTAGGGTAAGGGTAAGCTTAAGGGTAAAAGTAAGGGTAAGGGTAAGGGTAAGGGTAAGGGTAAGGGTAAGGGTAAGGGTAAGGGTAAGGGTAAGGGTAAGGGTAAGCTCAAGGGTAAAAGCAAGGGTAAGGGTAAGGGTAAGGGTAAGGGTAAGGGTAAGGGTAAGGGTAAGCTTAAGGGTAAAAGCAAGGGTAAGGGTAAGGGTAAGGGCAAGGGTAAGGGTTGGGGTAAGGGTAAAGGTAAGGGTAAGCCTAAGGGTAAAAGCAAGGGTAAGGGTAAGGGTAAGGGTAAGGGTAAGGGTAAGGGTAAGGGTAAGGGTAAGGGTAAGGGTAAGAGTAAGGGTAAGGGTAAGGGTAAGCTTAAGGGTAGAAGCAAGGGTAAGGGTAAGGGTAAGGGTAAGGGTAAGCCTAAGGGTAAAAGCAAGGGTAAGGGTAAGGGTAAGGGTAAGGGTAAGGGTAAGCTTAAGGGTAAAAGCAAGGGTAAGAGTAAGGGTAAGGGTAAGGGTAAGGGTAAGGGTAAGGGTAAGCTTAAGGGTAAAAGAAAGGGTAAGGTAAGGGTAAGGGTTAGGGTAAGGGTAAGGGTAAGGGTAAAGGTAAGGGTAAGCCTTAGGGTAAAAGCAAGGGTAAGGGTAAGGGTAAGGGTAAGGGTAAGGGTAAGGGTAAGGGTAAGGGTAAGGGTAAGCTTAAGGGTAAAAGCAAGGGAAAGGGTAAAAGTAAGGGTAAGGGTAAGGGTAAGGGTAAGGGTAAGGGTAAGCTTAAGGGTAAAAGCAAGGGTAAGGGTAAGGGTAAGGGTAAGGGTAAGGGTAAGGGTAAGGGTAAGGGTAAGGGTAAGGGTAAAGGTAAGGGTAAGGGTAAGGGTAAGGGTAAGGGTAAGGGTAAGGGTAAGGGTAAGCTTAAGGGTAAAAGCAAGGGTAAGGGTTAGGGTAAGGGTAAGGGTAAGGGTAAGGGTAAGGGTAAGCTTAAGGGTAAAAGCAAGGGTAAGGGTAAGGGTAAGGGTAAGGGTAAAGGTAAGGGTAAGGGTAAGGGTAAGGGTAAGGGTAAGGGTAAGGGTAAGGGTAAGGGTAAGCTTAAGGGTAAAAGCAAGGGTAAGGGTAAGGGTAAGGGTAAGCGTAAGGGTAAGGGTAAGGGTAAGCTTAAGGGTAAAAGCAAGGGTAAGGGTAAGGATAAGGGTAAGGGTAAGGGTTAGGGTAAGGGTAAAGGTAAGGGTAAGCCTAAGGGTAAAAGCAAGGGTAAGGGTAAGGGTAAGGGTAAGGGTAAGGGTAAGGGTAAGGGTAAGGGTAAGGGTAAGTGTAAGGGTAAGGGTAAGGGTAAGGGTAAGAGTAAGGGTAAGGGTAAGGGTAAGCTTAAGGGTAAAAGCAAGGGTAAGGGTAAGGGTAAGGGTAAGGGTAAGCCTAAGGGTAAAAGCAAGGGTAAGGGTAAGGGTAAGGGTAAGGGTAAGGGTAAGCTTAAGGGTAAAAGCAAGGGGAAAGGTAAGGGTAAGGGTAAGGGTAAGGGTAAGGGTAAGCTTAAGGGTAAAAGCAAGGTTAAGGGTAAGGGTAAGGGTAAGGGTAAGGGTAAGCTTAAGGGTAAAAGCAAGGGTAAAGGTAAGGGTAAGGGTAAGGGTAAGGGTAAGGGTAAGCTTAAGGGTAAAAGCAAGGGTAAGGGTAAGGGTAAGGGTAAGGGTAAGGGTAAGGGTAAGGGTAAGGGTAAGGGTAAGGGTAAGGGTAAAGGTAAGGGTAAGCCTAAGGGTAAAAGCAAGGGTAAGGGTAAGGGTAAGGGTAAGGGTAAGGGTAAGGGTAAGGGTAAGGGTAAGGGTAAGGGTAAGGGTAAGGGTAAGGGTAAGGGTAAGGGTAAGGGTGAGGGTAAGCTAAAGGGTAAAAGCAAGGGTAAGGGTTAGGGTAAGGGTAAGGGTAAGGGTAAGGGTAAGGGTAAGCTTAAGGGTAAAAGCAAGGGTAAGGGTAAGGGTAAGTGTAAGGGCAAGGGTAAGGGTAAGGGTAAGGGTAAGGGTAAGGGTAAAGGTAAGGGTAAGCCTAAGGGTAAAAGCTAGGGTAAGGGTAAGGGTAAGGGTAAGGGTAAGGGTAAGGGTAAGGGTAAGGGTAAGGGTAAGGGTAAGGGTAAGGGTAAGGGTAAGGGTAAGGGTAAGCTTAAGGGTATAAGCAAGGGTAAGGGTAAGGGTGAGGGTAAGGGTAAGGGTAAGGGTAGGTAAGGGTAAGGGTAAGCTTAAGGGTAAAAGCAAGGGTAAGGGTAAGGGTAAGGGTAAGGGTAAGGGTAAGGGTAAGCTTAAGGGTAAAAGCAAGGGTAAGGGTAAGGGTAAGGGTAAGGGTAAGGGTAAGGGTTAGGGTAAGGGTAAGGGTAAGGGTAAGGGTAAGGGTAAGGGTAAGGGTAAGGGTAAGGGTAAAGGTAAGGGGTAAGCCTAAGGGTAAAAGCAAGGGTAAGGGTAAGGGTAAGGGTAAGGGTAAGGGTAAGCTTAAGGGTAAAAGCAAGGGTAAGGGTAAGGGTAAGGGTAAGGGTAAGGGTAAGGGTAAGGGTAAGCTTAAGGGTAAAAGCAAGGGTAAGGGTAAGGGTATGGGTAAGGGTAAGGGTAAGGGTAAAGGTAAGGGTAAGCATAAGGGTAAAAGCAAGGGTAAGGGTAAGGGTAAGGGTAAGGGTAAGGGTATGGGTAAGGGTAAGGGTATGGGTAAGGGTAAGGGTAAGAGTAAGGGTAAGCTTAAGGGTAAAAGCAAGGGTAAGGGTAAGGGTAAGGGTAAGGGTAAGCCTAAGGGTAAAAGCAAGGGTAAGGGTAAGGGTAAGGGTAAGGGTAAGGGAAAGCTTAAGGGTAAAAGCAAGGGTAAGGGTAAGGGTAAGGGTAAGGGTAAGGGTAAGGGTAAGGGTAAGTTTAAGGGTAAGGGTAAGGGTAAGCTTAAGGGTAAAAGCAAGGGTAAGGGTAAGGGTATGGGTAAGGGTAAGGGTAAGGGTAAAGGTAAGGGTAAGCCTAAGGGTAAAAGCAAGGGTAAGGGTAAGGGTAGGGTAAGGGTAAGGGTAAGGGTAAGGGTAAGGGTAAGGGTAAGGGTAAGGGTAAGGGTAAGGGTAAGGGTAAGGGTAAGCTTAAGGGTAAAAGCAAGGGTAAGGGTAAGGGTAAGGGTAAGGGTAAGGGTAAGGGTAAGGGTAAGGGTAAGCTTAAGGGTAAAAGCAAGGGTAAGGGTAAGGGTAAGGGTAAGGGTAAGGGTAAGGGTAAGGGTAAGGGTAAGGGTAAGGGTAAGCTTAAGGGTAAAAGCAAGGGTAAGGGTAAGGGTAAGGGTAAGGGTAAGCTTAAGGGTAAAAGCAAGGGTAAGGGTAAGGGTAAGGGTAAGGGTAAGGGTAAGGGTAAAGGTAAGGGTAAGCCTAAGGGTAAAAGCAAGGGTAAGGGTAAGGGTAAGGGTAAGGGTAAGGGTAAGGGTAAGGGTAAGGGTAAGGGTAAGGGTAAGGGTAAGGGTAAGGGTAAGGGTAAGGGTAAGGGTAAGCTTAAGGGTAAAAGCAAGGGTGAGGGTAAGGGTAAGGGTAAGGGTAAGGGTAAGGGTAAGGGTAAGGGTAAGGGTAAGGGTAAGGGTAAGGGTAAGGGTAAGGGTAAGGGTAAGGGTAAGCCTAAGGGTAAAAGCAAGGGTAAGGGTAAGGGTAAGGTTAAGGGTAAGGGTAAGCTTAAGGGTAAAAGCAAGGGTAAGGGTAAGGGTAAGGGTAAGGGTAAGGGTAAGGGTAAGCTTAAGGGTAAAAGCAAGGGTAAGGGTAAGGGTAAGGGTAAGGGTAAGGGTAAGGGTAAGGGTAAAGGTAAGGGTAAGCCTAAGGGTAAAAGCAAGGGTATGGGTAAGGGTAAGGGTAAGGGTAAGGGTAAGGGTAAGGGTAAGGGTAAGGGTAAGGGTAAGGGTAAGGGTAAGCTTAAGGGTAAAAGCAAGGGTAAGGGTAAGGGTAAGGGTAAGGGTAAGGGTAAGGGTAAGGGTAAGGGTAAGGGTAAGGGTAAGGGTAAGGGTAAGCTTAAGGGTAAAAGCAAGGGTAAGGGTAAGGGTAAGGGTAAGGGTAAGGGTAAGGGTAAGGGTAAGGGTAAGGGTAAGGGTAAGCTTAAGGGTAAAAGCAAGGGTAAGGGTAAGGGTAAGGGTAAGGGTAAGGGTAAGGGTAAGGGTAAGGGTAAGCTTAAGGGTAAAAGCAAGGGTAAGGGTAAGGGTAAGGGTAAGGGTAAGGGTAAGGGTAAGGGTAAGCCTAAGGGTAAAAGCAAAGGTAAGGGTAAGGGCAAAAGCAAGGGTAAGGGTAAGGGTAAGGGTAAGGGTAAGGGTAAGGGTAAGGGTAAGGGTAAGGGTAAGGGTAAGCTTAAGGGTAAAAGCAAGGGTAAGGGTAAGGGTAAGGGTAAGGGTAAGGGTAAGTGTAAGCTTAAGGGTAAAAGCAAGGGTAAGGGTAAGGGTAAGGGTAAAGGTAAGCGTAAGCCTTAGGGTAAAAGCAAGGGTAAGGGTAAGGGTAAGGGTAAGGGTAAGGGTAAGGGTAAGGGTAAGGGTAAGGG
>CAUEHS010000536.1:0-50124 GCA_958510865.1 Myrrha octodecimguttata
GGGTAAGCTTAAGGGTAAAAGCAAGGGTAAGGGTGAGGGTAAGGGTAAGGGTAAGGGTAAGCTTAAGGGTAAAAGCAAGGGTAAGGGTAAGGGTGAGGGTAAGGGTAAGGGTAAGGGTAAGGGTAAAGGTAAGGGTAAGCCTAAGAGTAAAAGCAAGGGTGAGGGTAAGGGTAAGGGTAAGGGTAAGGGTAAGGGTAAGGGTAAGGGTAAGGGTAAGGGTAAGGGTAAGGGTAAGCTTAAGGGTAAAAGCAAGGGTAAGGATAAGGGTAAGGGTAAGGGTAAGGGTAAGGGTAAGGGTAAGGGTAAGCTTAAGGGTAAAAGCAAGGGTAAGGGTAAGGGTAAGGGTAAGGGTAAGGGTAAGGGTAAGGGTAATGGTAAGGGTAAAGGTAAGGGTAAGCCTAAGGGTAAAAGCAAGTGTAAGGGTAAGGGTAAGGGTAAGGGTAACGGTAAGGGTAAGGGTAAGGGTAAGGGTAAGGGTAAGGGTAAGCTTAAGGGTAAAAGCAAGGGTAAGGGTAATGGTAAGGGTAAGGGTAAGGGTAAGGGTAAGGGTAAGCGTAAGCTTAAGGGTGAGGGTAAGGGTAAGGGTAAGGGTAAGCTTAAGGGTAAAAGCAAGGGTAAGGGTAAGGGTAAGGGTAAGGGTAAGGGTAAGCTTAAGGGTAAAAGCAAGGGTAAGGGTAAGGGTAAGGGTAAGGGTAAGGGTAAGGGTAAGGGTAAGGGTAAGCTTAAGGGTAAGGGTAAGGGTAAGGGTAAGCTTAAGGGTAAAAGCAAGGGTAAGGGTAAGAGTAAGGGTAAGGGTAAGGGTAAGGGTAAGGGTAAGGGTGAGCTTAAGGGTAAAAGCAAGGGTAAGGGTAAGGGTAAGGGTAAGGGTAAGGGTAAGGGTAAGGGTAGGGGTAAGAGTAAGGGTAAGGGTAAGCTTAAGGGTAAAAGCAAGGGTGAGGGTAAGGGTAAGGGTAAGGGTAAGGGTAAGGGTAAGCTTAAGGGTAAAAGCAAGGGTAAGGGTAAGGGTAAGGGTAAGGGTAAGGGTAAGGGTAAGCGTAAGCTTAAGGGTAAGGGTAAGGGTAAGGGTAAGGGTAAGCTTAAGGGTAAAAGCAAGGGTAAGGGTAAGGGTAAGGGTAAGGGTAAGGGTAAGCTTAAGGGTAAAAGCAAGGGTAAGGGTAAGGGTAAGGGTAAGGGTAAGGGTAAGTGTAAGGGTAAGCTTAAGGGTAAGGGTAAGGGTAAGGGTAAGCTTAAGGGTAAAAGCAAGGGTAAGGGTAAGAGTAAGGGTAAGGGTAAGGGTAAGGGTAAGGGTAAGGGTAAGGGTAAGGGTAAGGGTAAGGGTAAGGGTAAGGGTGAGCTTAAGGGTAAAAGCAAGGGTAAGGGTAAGGGTAAGGGTAAGGGTAAGGGTAAGGGTAAGGGTAAGGGTAAGGGTAAGGGTAAGGGTAAGCTTAAGGGTAAAAGCAAGGGTAAGGGTAAGGGTAAGGGTAAGGGTAAGGGTAAGGGTAAGGGTAAGGGTAAAGGTAAGGGTAAGCCTAAGGGTAAAAGCAAGGGTAAGGGTAAGGGTAAGGGTAAGGGTAAGAGTAAGGGTAAGGGTAAGGGTAAGGGTAAGCTTAAGGGTAAAAGCGAGGGTAAGGGTAAGGGTAAGGGTAAGGGTAAGCCTAAGGGTAAAAGCAAGGGTAAGGGTAAGGGTAAGGGTAAGGGTAAGGGTAAGCTTAAGGGTAAAAGCAAGGGTAAGGGTAAGGGTAAGGGTAAGGGTAAGGGTAAGCTTAAGGGTAAAAGCAAGGGTGAGGGTAAGGGTAAGGTTAAGGGTAAGGGTAAGGTTTAGGGTAAAAGTAAGGGTAAGGGTAAGGGTAAGGGTAAGCTTAAGGGTAAAAGCAAGGGTAAGGGTAAGGGTAAGGGTAAGGGTAAGGGTAAGGGTAAGGGTAAGGGTAAGGGTAAGGGTAAGGGTAAGGGTAAGGGTAAGCCTAAGGGTAAAGGCAAGGGTAAGGGTAAGGGTAAGGGTAAGGGTAAGGGTAAGGGTAAGCTTAAGGGTAAAAGCAAGGGTAGGGTAAGGGTAAGGGTAAGGGTAAGGGTAAGGGTAAGGGTAAGGGTAAGGGTAAGCTTAAGGGTAAAAGCAAGGGTGAGGGTAAGGGTAAGGGTAAGGGTAAGGGTAAGGGTAAGGGTAAGGGTAAGGGTAAGGGTAAGGGTAAGGGTAAGCTTAAGGGTAAAAGCAAGGGTAAGGGTAAGGGTAAGGGTAAGGGTAAGGGTAAGGGTAAGGGTAAGGGTAAGGGTAAGGGTAAGGGTAAGCTTAAGGCTAAAAGCAAGGGTAAGGGTAAGGGTAAGGGTAAGGGTAAGCCTAAGGGTAAAAGCAAGGGTAAGGGTAAGGGTAAGGGTAAGGGTAAGGGTAAGGGTAAGCTTAAGGGTAAAAGCAAGGGTAAGGGTAAGGGTAAGGGTAAGTGTAAGGGTAAGGGTAAGGGTAAGAGTAAGGGTAAGCTTAAGGGTAAAAGCAAGGGTAAGGGTAAGGGTAAGGGTAAGGGTAAGGGTAAGGGTAAGGGTAAGGGTAAGGGTAAAGGTAAGGGTAAGCCTAAGGGTAAAAGCAAGGGTAAGGGTAAGGGTAAGGGTAAGGGTAAGGGTGAGGGTAAGGGTAAGGGTAAGCTTAAGGGTAAAAGCAAGGGTAAGGGTAAGGGTAAGGGTAAGGGTAAGGGTAAGGGTAAGGGTAAGGGTAAGGGTAAGGGTAAGGGTAAGCTTAAGGGTAAGGGTAAGGGTAAGGTTAAGGGTAAGCTTAAGGGTAAAAGCAAGGGTAAGGGTAAGGGTAAGGGTAAGGGTAAGGGTAAGCTTAAGGGTAAAAGCAAGGGTAAGGGTAAGGGTAAGGGTAAGGGTAAGGGTAAGGGTAAGGGTAAGGGTAAGCTTAAGGGTAAGGGTAAGGGTAAGGGTAAGCTTAAGGGTAAAAGCAAGGGTAAGGGTAAGGGTAAGGGTAAGGGTAAGGGTAAGCTTAAGGGTAAGGGTAAGGGTAAGGGTAAGGGTAAGCTTAAGGGTAAAAGCAAGGGTAAGGTTAAGGGTAAGGGTAAGGGTAAGGGTAAGGGTAAGGGTAAGGGTAAGGGTAAGGGTAAGGGTAAGCTTAAGGGTAAGAGTAAGGGTAAGGGTAAGGGTAAGGGTAAGGGTAAGCTTAAGGTTAAAAGCAAGGGTAAGGGTAAGGGTAAGGGTAAGGGTAAGGGTAAGGGTAAGGGTAAGGGTAAGGGTAAGGGTAAGGGTAAGGGTAAGGGTAAGGGTAAGGGTAAGGGTAAGCTTAAGGGTAAGGGTAAGGGTAAGGGTAAGCTTAAGGGTAAAAGCAAGGGTAAGGGTAAGGGTAAATGTAAGGGTAAGGGTAAGCTTAAGGGTAAAAGCAAGGGTAAGGGTAAGGGTAAGGGTAAGGGTAAGGGTAAGGGTAAGGGTAAGGGTAAGGGTAAGGGTAAGGGTAAGGGTAAGGGTAAGGGTAAGGGTAAGGGTAAGGGTAAGCTTAAGGGTAAGGGTAAGGGTAAGCTTAAGGGTAAAAGCAAGGGTAAGGGTAAGGGTAAGGGTAAGGGTAAGGGTAAGGGTAAGGGTAAAGGTAAGGGTAAGCCTAAGGGTAAAAGCAAGGGTAAGGGTAAGGGTAAGGGTAAGGGTAAGGGTAAGGGTAAGGGTAAGGGTAAGGGTAAGGGTAAGCTTAAGGGTAAAAGCAAGGGTAAGGGTGAGGGTAAGGGTAAGGGTAAGGGTAAGGGTGAGCTTAAGGGTAAAAGCAAGGGTAAGGGTAAGGGTAAGGGTAAGGGTAAGGGTAAGGGTAAGGGTAAGGGTAAGGGTAAGGGTAAGGGTAAGGGTAAGGGTAAGCTTAAGGGTAAAAGCAAGGGTAAGTGTAAGGGTAAGGGTAAGGGTAAGGGTTAGGGTAAGGGTAAAGGTAAGGGTAAGCCTAAGGGTAAAAGCAAGGGTAAGGGTAAGGGTAAGGGTAAGGGTAAGGGTAAGGGTAAGGGTAAGGGTAAGGGTAAGGGTAAGGGTAAGGGTAAGAGTAAGGGTAAGGGTAAGGGTAAGCTTAAGGGTAAAAGCAAGGGTAAGGGTAAGGGTAAGGGTAAGGGTAAGCCTAAGGGTAAAAGCAAGGGTAAGGGTAAGGTTAAGGGTAAGGGTAAGGGTAAGCTTAAGGGTAAAAGCAAGGGTAAGGGTGAGGGTAAGGGTAAGGGTAAGGGTAAGCTTAAGGGTAAAAGCAAGGGTAAGGGTAAGGGTGAGGGTAAGGGTAAGGGTAAGGGTAAGGGTAAAGGTAAGGGTAAGCCTAAGAGTAAAAGCAAGGGTGAGGGTAAAGGTAAGGGTAAGGGTAAGGGTAAGGGTAAGGTTAAGGGTAAGGGTAAGGGTAAGGGTAAGGGTAAGGGTAAGGGTAAGCTTAAGGGTAAAAGCAAGGGTAGGGATAAGGGTAAGGGTAAGGGTAAGGGTAAGGGTAAGGGTAAGGGTAAGCTTAAGGGTAAAAGCAAGGGTAAGGGTAAGGGTAAGGGTAAGGGTAAGGGTAAGGGTAAGGGTAAGGGTAAGGGTAAGGGTAAGGGTAAGGGTAAGGGTAAGCTTAAGGGTAAAAGCAAGGGTAAGGGTTAGGGTAAGGGTAAGAGTAAGGGTAAGGGTAAGGGTAAGCTTAAGGGTAAAAGCAAGGGTAAGGGTAAGGGTAAGGGTAAGGGTAAGGGTAAGGGTAAGGGTAAGGGTAAAGGTAAGGGTAAGCCTAAGGGTAAAAGCAAGGGTAAGGGTAAGGGTAAGGGTAAGGGTAAGGGTAAGGGTAAGGGTAAGGGTAAGGGTAAGTGTAAGGGTAAGGGTAAGCTTAAGGGTATAAGCAAGTGTAAGGGTAAGGGTAAGGGTGAGGGTAAGGGTAAGGGTAAGGGTAAGGGTAAGCTTAAGGGTAAAAGCAAGGGTAAGGGTAAGGGTAAGGGTAAGGGTAAGGGTAAGGGTAAGGGTAAGGGTAAGGGTAAGCTTAAGGGTAAAAGCAAGGGTAAGGGTAAGGGTAAGGGTAAGGGTAAGGGTAAGGGTAAGGGTAAGGGTAAGGGTAAGGGTAAGAGTAAGGGTAAGGGTAAGGGTAAGGGTAAGGGTAAAGGTAAGGTTAAGCCTAAGGGTAAAAGCAAGGGTAAGGGTAAGGGTAAGGGTAAGGGTAAGGGTAAGGGTAAGTGTAAGGGTAAGGGTAATGGTAAGGGTAAGGGTAAGGGTAAGGGTAAGGGTAAGGGTAAGGGTAAGGGTAAGCTTAAGGGTAAAAGCAAGGGTAAGGGTAAGGGTAAGGGTAAGCCTAAGGGTAAAAGCAAGGGTAAGGGTAAGGGTAAGGGTAAGGGTAAGGGTAAGCTTAAGGGTAAAAGCAAGGGTAAGGGTAAGGGTAAGGGTAAGGGTAAGGGTAAGGGTAAGGGTAAGCTTAAGGGTAAAAGCAAGGGTAAGGGTAAAGGTAAGGGTAAGGGTAAGGGTAAGGGTAAGGGTAAGGGTAAGGGTAAAGGTAAGGGTAAGCCTAAGGGTCAAAGCAAGGGTAAGGGTAAGGGTAAGGGTAAGGGTAAGGGTAAGAGTAAGGGTAAGGGTAAGGGTAAGCTTAAGGGTAAAAGCAAGGGTAAGGGTAAGGGTAAGGGTAAGGGTAAGGGTAAGGGTAAGGGTAAGGGTAAGGGTAAGGGTAATGGTAAGGGTAAAGGTAAGGGTAAGCCTAAGGGTAAAAGCAAGGGTAAGGGTAAGGGTAAGGGTAAGGGTAAGGGTAAGGGTAAGGGTAAGGTTAAGGGTGAGGGTTAGGGTAAGGCTAAGGGTAAGGGTAAGGGTAAGCTTAAGGGTAAAAGCAAGAGTAAGGGTAAGGGTAAGGGTAAGGGTAAGGGTAAGGGTAAGGGTAAGGGTAAGCTTAAGGGTAAGGGTAAGGGTAAGGGTAAGCTTAAGGGTAAAAGCAAGGGTAAGGGTAAGGGTAAGGGTAAGGGTAAGGGTAAGGGTAAGGGTAAGGGTAAGCTTAAGGGTAAAAGCAAGGGTAAGGGTAAGGGTAAGGGTAAGGGTAAGGGTAAGGGTAAGGGTAAGCTTAAGGGTAAGGGTAAGGGTAAGAGTAAGGGTAAGCTTAAGGGTAAAAGCAAGGGTAAGGGTCAGGGTAAGGGTAAGTGTAAGGGTAAGGGTAAGGGTGAGCTTAAGGGTAAAAGCAAGGGTAAGGGTAAGGTTAAGGGTAAGGGTAAGGGTAAGGGTAAGGGTAAGGGTAAGGGTTAGCTTAAGGTCAAAAGCAAGGGTAAGGGTAAGGGTAAGGGTAAGGGTAAGGGTAAGGGTAAGGGTAAGGGTAAGGGTAAGGGTAAAGGTAAGGGTAAGCCTAAGGGTAAAAGCAAGGGTAAGGGTAAGGGTAAGGGTAAGGGTAAGAGTAAGGGTAAGGGTGAGGGTAAGCTTAAGGGTAAAAGCAGGGGTAAGGGTAAGGGTAAGGGTAAGGGTAAGCCTAAGGGTAAAAGCAAGGGTAAGGGTAAGGGTAAGGGTAAGGGTAAGCTTAAGGGTAAAAGCAAGGGTAAGGGTAAGGGTAAGGGTAAGGGTAAGGGTAAGGGTAAGGGTAAGGGTAAGGGTAAGGGTAAGGGTAAGCTTAAGGGTAAAAGCAAGGGTGAGGGTAAGGGTAAGGGTAAGGGTAAGGGTAAGGGTAAGGGTAAGGGTAAGGGTAAGGGTAAGGGTAAGGGTAAGGGTAAGGGTAAGCGTAAGGGTAAGGGTAAGTTTAAGGGTAAAAGCAAGGGTAAGGGTAAGGGTAAGGGTAAGGGTAAGGGTAAGGGTAAGGGTAAGGGTAAGGGTAAGCTTAAGGGTAAAAGCAAGGGTAAGGGTAAGGGTAAGGGTAAGGGTAAGGGTAAAGGTAAGGGTAAGCCTAAGGGTAAAAGCAAGGGTAAGGGTAAGGGTAAGGGTAAGGGTAAGGGTAAGGGTAAGGGTAAGGGTTAGGGTAAGGGTAAGGGTAAGGGTAAGGGTAAGGGTAAGGGTAAGAGTAAGGGTAAGGGTAAGGGTAAGGGAAGGGGTAAGGGTAAGGGTAAGCTTAAGGGTAAAAGCAAGGGTAAGGGTAAGGGAAAGGGTAAGCCTAAGGGTAAAAGCAAGGGTAAGGGTAAGGGTAAGGGTAAGGGTAAGGGTAAGCTTAAGGGTAAAAGCAAGAGTAAGGGTAAGGGTAAGGGTAAGGGTAAGGGTAAGGGTAAGGGTAAGGGTAAGCTTAAGGGTAAAAGCAAGGGTAAGGGTAAAGGTAAGGGTAAGGGTAAGGGTAAGGGTAAGGGTAAGGGTGAAGGTAAGGGTAAGCCTAAGGGTAAAAGCAAGGGTAAGGGTTAGGGTAAGGGTAAGGGTAAGGGTAAGGTTAAGGGTAAGGGTAAGGGTAAGCTTAAGGGTAAAAGCAAGGGTAAGGGTAAGGGTAAGGGTAAGGGTAAGGGTAAGGGTAAGGGTAAGGGTAAGGGTAAGGGTAAGGGTAAGGGTAAGGGTAAGGGTAAGGGTAAGGGTAAGCTTAAGGGTAAGGGTAAGGGTAAGGGTAAGGGTAAGCTTAAGGGTAAAAGCAAGGGTAAGGGTGAGGGTAAGGGTAAGGGTAAGCTTAAGGGTAAAAGCAAGGGTAAGGGTAAGGGTAAGGGTAAGGGTAAGGGTAAGGGTAAGGGTAAGGGTAAGGGTAAGGGTAAGGGTAAGGGTAAGCTTAAGGGTAAGGGTAAGGGTAAGGGTAAGGGTAAGCTTAAGGGTAAAAGCAAGGGTAAGGGTAAGGGTAAGGGTAAGGGTAAGGGTAAGGGTAAGGGTAAGGGTAAGGGTAAGGGTAAGCTTAAGGGTAAGGGTAAGGGTAAGGGTAAGGGTAAGCTTAAGGGTAAAAGCAAGGGTAAGGGTAAGGGTGAGGGTAAGGGTAAGGGTAAGGGTAAGGGTAAGCTTAAGGGTAAGGGTAAGGGTAAGGGTAAGGGTAAGGGTAAGCTTAAGGGTAAAAGCAAGGGTAAGGGTAAGGGTAAGGGTAAGGGTAAGGGTAAGGGTAAGGATAAGGGTAAGGGTAAGGGTAAGGGTAAGGGTAAGGGTAAGGGTAAGGGTAAGGGTAAGGGTAAGGGTAAGGGAAAGCTTAAGGGAAAGGGTAAGGGTAAGGGTAAGGGTAAGGGTAAGCTTAAGGGTAAAAGCAAGGGTAAGGGTAAGGGTAAGGGTAAGGGTAAGCTTAAGGGTAAAAGCAAGGGTAAGGTTAAGGGTAAGGGTAAGGGTAAGGGTAAGGGTAAGGGTAAGGGTAAGGGTAAGGGTAAGCTTAAGGGTAAGGGTAAGGGTAAGGGTAAGGGTAAGCTTAAGGGTAAAAGCAAGGGTAAGGGTAAGGGTAAGGGTAAGGGTAAGGGTAAAGGTAAGGGTAAGCCTAAGGGTAAAAGCAAGGATAAGGGTAAGGGTAAGGGTAAGGGTAAGGGTAAGGGTAAGGGTAAGGGTAAGGGTAAGGGTAAGGGTAAGGGTAAGGGTAAGGGTAAGCTTAAGGGTAAAAGCAAGGGTAAGGGTAAGGGTTAGGGTAAGGGTAAGGGTAAGGGTAAGGGTAAGGGTGAGGGTAAGGGTAAGGGTAAGGGTAAGGGTAAGGGTAAGCTTAAGGGTAAAAGCAAGGGTAAGGGTAAGGGTAAGGGTAAGGGTAAGGGTAAGGGTTAGGGTAAGCTTAAGGGTAAAAGCAAGGGTAAGGGTAAGGGTAAGGGTAAGGGTAAGGGTAAGGGTTAGGGTAAGGGTAAAGGTAAGGGTAAGCCTAAGGGTAAAAGCAAGGGTAAGGGTAAGGGTAAGGGTAAGGGTAAGGGTAAGGGTAAGGGTAAGGGTAAGGGTAAGGGTAGGGGTAAGGGTAAGAGTAAGGGTAAGGGTAAGGGTAAGCTTAAGGGTAAAAGCAAGGGTAAGGGTAAGGGTAAGGGTAAGCCTAAGGTTAAAAGCAAGGGTAAGGGTAAGGGTAAGGGTAAGGGTAAGGGTAAGGGTAAGCTTAAGAGTAAAAGCAAGGGTAAGGGTAAGGGTAAGGGTAAGGGTAAGGGTAAGGGTAAGGGTAAGCTTAAGGGTAAAAGCAAGGGTAAGGGTAAGGGTAAGGGTAAGGGTAAGGGTAAGGGTAAGGGTAAGGGTAAGGGTAAGGGTAAGGGTAAGGGTAAAGGTAAGGGTAAGCCTAAGGGTAAAAGCAAGGGTAAGGGTAAGGGTAAGGGTAAGGGTAAGGGTAAGGGTAAGGGTAAGCTTAAGGGTAAAAGCAAGGGTAAGGGTAAGGGTAAGGGTAAGGGTAAGGGTAAGGGTAAGGGTAAGGGTAAGGGTAAGGGTAAGCTTAAGGGTAAAAGCAAGGGTAAGGGTAAGGGTAAGGGTAAGGGTAAGGGTAAGGGTAAGGGTAAGGGTAAGGGTAAAGGTAAGGGTAAGGGTAAGGGTAAGGGTAAGGGTAAGGGTAAGGGTAAGCTTAAGGGTAAAAGCAAGGGTAAGGGTTAGGGTAAGGGTAAGGGTAAGGGTAAGGGTAAGGGTAAGGGTAAGCTTAAGGGTAAAAGCAAGGGTAAGGGTAAGGGTAAGGGTAAGGGTAAGGGTAAGGGTAAGGGTAAGGGTAAGGGTAAGGGTAAGGGTAAGTGTAAGGGTAAGCTTAAGGGTAAAAGCAAGGCTAAGGGTAAGGGTAAGGGTAAGGGTAAGGGTAAGGGTAAGGGTAAGGGTAAGGGTAAGGGTAAGGGTAAGGGTAAGGGTAAGGGTAAGGGTAAGCTTAAGGGTAAAAGCAAGGGTAAGGGTAAGGGTAAGGGTAAGGGTAAGGGTAAGGGTTAGGGTAAGGGTAAAGGTAAGGGTAAGCCTAAGGGTAAAAGCAAGGGTAAGGGTAAGGGTAAGGGTAAGGGTAAGGGTAAGGGTAAGGGTAAGGGTAAGGGTAAGGGTAAGGGTAAGGGTAAGGGTAAGAGTAAGGGTAAGGGTAAGGGTAAGCTTAAGGGTAAAAGCAAGGGTAAGGGTAAGGGTAAGGGTAAGGGTAAGCCTTAGGGTAAAAGCAAGGGTAAGGGTAAGGGTAAGGGTAAGGGTAAGGGTAAGCTTAAGGGTAAAAGCAAGGGTAAGGGTAAGGGTAAGGGTAAGGGTAAGGGTAAGGGTAAGCTTAAGGGTAAAAGCAAGGGTAAGGGTAAGGGTAAGGGTAAGGGTAAGGGTAAGGGTAAGGGTAAGGGTAAGGGTAAAGGTAAGGGTAAGACTAAGGGTAAAAGCAAGGGTAAGGGTAAGGGTAAGGGTAAGGGTAAGGGTAAGCTTAAGGGTAAAAGCAAGGGTAAGGGTAAGGGTAAGGGTAAGGGTAAGGGTAAGGGTAAGGGTAAGGGTAAGGGTAAGCTTAAGGGTAAAAGCAAGGGTAAGGGTAAGGGTAAGGGTAAGGGTAAGGGTAAGGGTAAGGGTAAGGGTAAGGGTAATGGTAAGGGTAAGGGTAAGGGTAAGGGTAAGGGTAAGGGTAAGCTAAAGGGTAAAAGCAAGGGTAAGGGTTAGGGTAAGGGTAAGGGTAAGGGTAAGGGTAAGGGTAAGCTTAAGGGTAAAAGCAAGGGTAAGGGTAAGGGTAAGGGTAAGGGTAAGGGTAAGGGTAAGGGTAAGGGTAAGGGTAAGGGTAAGGGTAAGGGTAAGGGTAAGGGTAAAGGTAAGGGTAAGCCTAAGGGTAAAAGCAAGGGTAAGGGTAAGGGTAAGGGTAAGGGTAAGGGTAAGGGTAAGGGTAAGGGTAAGGGTAAGGGTAAGGGTAAGGGTAAGGGTAAGGGTAAGGGTAAGGGTAAGCTTAAGGGTATAAGCAAGGGTAAGGGTAAGGGTAAGGGTGAGGGTAAGGGTAAGGGTAAGGGTAAGGGTAAGGGTAAGCTTGAGGGTAAAAGCAAGGGTAAGGGTAAGGGTAAGGGTAAGGGTAAGGGTAAGGGTAAGGGTAAGGGTAAGCTTAAGGGTAAAAGCAAGGGTAAGGGTAAGGGTAAGGGTAAGGGTAAGGGTAAGGGTAAGGGTAAGGGTAAGGGTAAGGGTAAGGGTAAGGGTAAAGGTAAGGGTAAGCCTAAGGGTAAAAGCAAGGGTAAGGGTAAGGGTAAGGGTAAGGGTAAGGGTAAGGGTAAGGGTAAGGGTAACGGTAAGGGTAACGGTAAGGGTAAGTGTAAGGGTAAGCTTAAGGGTAAAAGCAAGGGTAAGGGTAAGGGTAAGGGAAAGGGTAAGCCTAAGGGTAAAAGCAAGGGTAAGGGTAAGGGTAAGGGTAAGGGTAAGGGTAAGCTTAAGGGTAAAAGCAAGGGTAAGGGTAAGGGTAAGGGTAAGGGTAAGGGTAAGGGTAAGGGTAAGGGTAAGCTTAAGGGTAAAAGCAAGGGTAAGGGTAAGGGTAAGGGTAAGGGTAAGGGTAAGGGTAAGGGTAAGGGTAAGGGTAAGGGTAAGGGTAAGGGTAAAGGTAAGGGTAAGCCTAAGGGTAAAAGCAAGGGTAAGGGTAAGGGTAAGGGTAAGGGTAAGGGTAAGGGTAAGGGTAAGGGTAAGGGTAAGGGTAAGGGTAAGGGTAAGGGTAAGGGTAAGGGTAAGGGTAAGGGTAAGGGTAAGGGTAAGGGTAAGGGTAAGGGTAAGGGTAAGGGTAAGGGTAAGGGTAAGGGTAAGCTTAAGGCTAAAAGCAAGGGTAAGGGTAAGGGTAAGGGTAAGGGTAAGGGTAAGCTTAAGGGTAAAAGCAAGGGTAAGGGTAAGGGTAAGGGTAAGAGTAAGGGTAAGGGTAAGGGTAAGGGTAAGGGTAAGGGTAAGGGTAAGGGTAAGGGTAAGGGTAAGCTTAAGGGTAAAAGCAAGGGTAAGGGTAAGGGTAAGGGTAAGGGTAAGCTTAAGGGTAAGGGTAAGGATAAGGGTAAGGGTAAGGGTAAGGGAAAGGGTAAAGGTAAGGGTAAGCCTAAGGGTAAAAGCAAGGGTAAGGGTAAGGGTAAGGGTTAGGGTAAGGGTAAGGGTAAGGGTAAGGGTAAGGGTAAGGGTAAGGGTAAGGGTAAGGGTAAGGGTAAGGGTAAGGGTAAGGGTAAGCTTAAGGGTAAAAGCAAGGGTGAGGGTAAGGGTAAGGGTAAGGGTAAGGGTAAGGGTAAGGGTAAGGGTAAGGGTAAGGGTAAGGGTAAGGGTAAGGGTAAGGGTAAGGGTAAGGGTAAGGGTAAGGGTAAGCCTAAGGGTAAAAGCAAGGGTAAGGGTAAGGGTTAGGGTAAGGGTAAGGGTAAGCTTACGGGTAAAAGCAAGGGTAAGGGTAAGGGTAAGGGTAAGGGTAAGGGTAAGCTTAATGGTAAAAGCAAGGGTAAGGGTAAGGGTAAGGGTAAGGGTAAGGGTAAGGGTAAGGGTAAAGGTAAGGGTAAGCCTAAGGGTAAAAGCAAGGATATGGGTAAGGGTAAGGGTAAGGGTAAGGGTAAGGGTAAGGGTAAGGGTAAGGGTAAGGGTAAGGGTAAGGGTAAGGGTAAGGGTAAGGGTAAGGGTAAGGGTAAGGGTAAGGGTAAGGGTAAGCTTAAGGGTAAAAGCAAGGGTAAGGGTAAGGGTAAGGGTAAGGGTAAGGGTAAGGGTAAGGGTAAGGGTAAGGGTAAGGGTAAGGGTAAGGGTAAGGGTAAGGGTAAGGGTAAGGGTAAGGGAAAGGGTAAGTCTAAGGGTAAAAGCAAGGGTAAGGGTAAGGGTAAGGGTAAGGGTAAGGGTAAGGGTAAGGGTAAGGGTAAGGGTAAGGGTAAGGGTAAGGGTAAGGGTAAGGGTAAGGGTAAGGGTAAGGGTAAGCTTAAGGGTAAAAGCAAGGGTAAGGGTAAGGGTAAGGGTAAGGGTAAGGGTAAGGGTAAGGGTAAGGGTAAGGGTAAGGGTAAGGGTAAGGGTAAGCTTAAGGGTAAAAGCAAGGGTAAGGGTAAGGGTAAGGGTAAGGGTAAGGGTAAGCCTAAGGGTAAAAGCAAGGGTAAGGGTAAGGGTAAAAGCAAGGGTAAGGGTAAGGGTAAGGGTAAGGGTGAAGGTAAGGGTAAGGGTAAGGGTAAGGGTAAGGGTAAGGGTAAGTGTAAGGGTAAGCTTAAGGGTGAAAGCAAGGGTAAGGGTAAGGGTAAGTGTAAGCTTAAGGGTAAAAGCAAGGGTAAGGGTAAGGGTAAGGGTAAAGGTAAGGGAAAGCCTTAGGGTAAAAGCAAGGGTAAGGGTAAGGGTAAGGGTAAGGGTAAGGGTAAGGGTAAGGGTAAGCTTAAGGGTAAAAGCAAGGGTAAGGGTAAGGGTAAGGGTAAGGGTAAGGGTAAGGGTAAGGGTAAGGGTAAGGGTAAGGGTAAGGGTAAGCTTAAGGGTAAGAGCAAGGGTAAGGGTAAGGGTAAGGTTAAGGGTAAGGGTAAGGGTAAGGGTAAGGGTAAGGGTAAGGGTAAGCTTAAGGGTAAAAGCAAGGGTAAGGGTTAGGGTAAGGGTAAGGGTAAGGGTAAGGGTAAGCTTGAGGGTAAAAGCATGGGTAAGGGTAAGGGTAAGGGTAAGGGTAAAGGTAAGGGTAAGCCTTAGGGTAAAAGCAAGGGTAAGGGTAAGGGTAAGGGTAAGGGTAAGGGTAGGGGTAAGGGTAAGGGTAAGGGTAAGGGTAAGCTTAAGGGTATAAGCAAGGGTAAGGGTAAGGGTAAGGGTGAGGGTAAGGGTAAGGGTAAGTGTAAGCTTAAGGGTAAAAGCAAGGGTAAGGGTAAGGGTAAGGGTAAGGGTAAGGGTAAGGGTAAGCTCAAGGGTAAAAGCAAGGGTAAGGGTAAGGGTAAGGGTAAGGGTAAGGGTAAGGGTAAGGGTAAGGGTAAGGGTAAGGGTAAGGGTAAAGGTTAGGGTAAGCCTAAGGGTAAAAGCAAGGGTAAGGGTAAAGGTAAGGGTAAGGGTAAGGGTAAGGGTAAGGGTAAGGGTAAGGGTAAGGGTAAGGGTAAGGGTAAGGGTAAGGGTAAGCTTAAGGGTAAAAGCAAGGGTAAGGGTAAGGGTAAGGGTAAGGGTAAGGGTAAGCCTAAGGGTAAAACAAGGGTAAGGGTAAGGGTAAGGGTAAGCTTAAGGGTAAAAGCAAGGGTAAGGGTAAGGGTAAGGGTGAGGGTAAGGGTAAGCTTAAGGGTTAAAGCAAGGGTAAGGGTAAGGGTAAGGGTAAGGGTAAGGGTAAAGGTAAGGGTAAGCCTAAGGGTGAAAGCAAGGGTAAGGGTGAGGGTAAGGGTAAGGGTAAGGGTAAGGGTAAGGGTAAGGGTAAGGGTAAGGGTAAGGGTAAGGGTAAGGGTAAGGGTAAGGGTAAGGGTAAGGGTAAGGGTAAGGGTAAGGGTAAGGGTAAGCTTAAGGGTAAAAGCAAGGGTAAGGGTAAGGGTAAGGGTAAGGGTAAGGGTAAGGGTAAGGGTAAGGGTAAGCTTAAGGGTAAAAGCAAGGGTAAGGGTAAGGGTAAGGGTGAGGGTAAGGGTAAGGGTAAGGGTAAGGGTAAGCTTAAGGGTAAAAGCAAGGGTAAGGGTTAGGGTAAGGGTAAGGGTAAGGGTAAGGGTAAGCTTGAGGGTAAAAGCAAAGGTAAGGGTAAGGGTAAGGGTAAGGGTAAAGGTAAGGGTAAGCCTAAGGGTAAAAGCAAGGGTAAGGGTAAGGGTAAGGGTAAGGGTAAGGGTAAGGGTAAGGGTAAGGGTAAGGGTAAGCTTAAGGGTATAAGCAAGGGTAAGGGTAAGGGTAAGGGTGAGGGTAAGGGTAAGGGTAAGGGTAAGCTTAAGGGTAAAAGCAAGGGTAAGGGTAAGGGTAAGGGTAAGGGTAAGGGTAAGCTCAAGGGTAAAAGCAAGGGTAAGGGTAAGGGTAAGGGTAAGGGTAAGGGTAAGGGTAAGGGTAAGGGTAAGGGTAAGGGTAAGGGTAAAGGTTAGGGTAAGCCTAAGGGTAAAAGCAAGGGTAAGGGTAAAGGTAAGGGTAAGGGTAAGGGTAAGGGTAAGGGTAAGGGTAAGGGTAAGGGTAAGGGTAAGGGTAAGGGTAAGGGTAAGGGTAAGGGTAAGGGTAAGGGTAAGCTTAAGGGTAAAAGCAAGGGTAAGGGTAAGGGTAAGGGTAAGGGTAAGGGTAAGGGTAAGCTTAAGGGTAAAAGCAAGGGTAAGGGTAAGGGTAAGGGTGAGGGTAAGGGTAAGGGTAAGGGTAAGGGTAAGCTTAAGGGTAAAAGCAAGGGTAAGGGTAAGGGTAAGGGTAAGGGTAAGGGTAAGCTTAAGGGTGAAAGCAAGGGTAAGGGTAAGGGTAAGGGTAAGGGTAAGGGTAAGGGTAAGGGTAAGGGTAAGGGTAAGGGTAAAGGTAAGGGTAAGCCTAAGGGTAAAAGCAAGGGTAAGGGTAAGGGTTTGGGTAAGGGTAAGGGTAAGGGTAAGGGTAAGGGTAAGGGTAAGGGTAAGTGTAAGGGTAAGGGTAAGGGTAAGCTTAAGGGTAAAAGCAAGGGTAAGGGTAAGGGTAAGGGTAAGGGTAAGGGTAAGGGTGAGGGTAAAGGTAAGGGTAAGCCTAAGGGTAAAAGCAAGGGTAAGGGTAAGGGTAAGGGTAAGGGTAAGGGTAAGGGTAAGGGTAAGGGTAAGGGTAAGCCTAAGGGTAAAAGCAAGGGTAAGGGTAAGGGTAAGGGTAAGGTTAAGGGTAAGGGTAAGGGTAAGGGTAAGGGTAAGGGTAAGGGTAAGGGTAAGCTTAAGGGTAAAAGCAAGGGTAAGGGTAAGGGTAAGGGTAAGGGTAAGGGTAAGGGTAAGGGTAAGGGTAAGCTTAAGGGTAAGGGTAAGGCCAAGGGTAAGCTTAAGGGTAAAAGCAAGGGTAAGGGTAAGGGTAAGGGTAAGGGTAAGGGTAAGGGTAAGGGTAAGGGTAAGGGTAAGGGTAAGGGTAAGCTTAAGGGTAAGGGTAAGGGTAAGGGTAAGGGTAAGCTTAAGGGTAAAAGCAAGGGTTAGGGTAAGGGTAAGAGTAAGGGTAAGGGTAAGGGTAAGGGTAAGGGTAAGGGTAAGGGAAAGGGTAAGGGTAAGGGTAAGCTTAAGGGTAAAAGCAAGGGTAAGGGTGAGGGTAAGGGTAGGGGTAAGGGTAAGGGTAAGGGTAAGCTTAAGGGTAAAAGCAAGGACAAGGGTAAGGGTAGGGGTAAGGGTAAGGGTAAGGGTAAGGGTAAGGGTAAGGGTAAGGGTAAGTGTAAGGGTAAGCTTAAGGGTAAAAGCAAGGGTAAGGGTAAGGGTAAGGGTAAGGGTGAGCCTAAGGGTAAAAGCAAGGGTAAGGGTAAGGGTAAGGGTAAGGGTAAGGGTAAGCTTAAGGGTAAAAGCAAGGGTAAGGGTAAGGGTAAGGGAAAGGGTAAGGGTAAGGGTAAGGGTAAGCTTAAGGGTAAAAGCAAGGGTAAGGGTAAGGGTAAGGGTAAGGGTAAGGGTAAGGGTAAGGGTAAGGGTAAGGGTAAGGTTAAGCTTAAGGGTAAAAGCAAGGGTAGGGGTAAGGGTAAGGGTAAGGGTAAGGGTAAGGGTAAGGGTAAGGGTAAGCTTAAGGGTAAAAGCAAGGGTAAGGGTAAGGGTAAGGGTAAGGGTAAGGGTAAGGGTAAGGGTAAGGGTAAGGGTAAGGGTAAGGGTAAGGGTAAGGGTAAGGGTAAGGGTGAGGGTAAGGGTAAGGGTAAGCTTAAGGGTAAAAGCAAGGGTAAGGGTAAGGGTAAGGGTAAGGGTAAGGGTAAGGGTAAGGATAAGGGTAAAGGTAAGGGTAAGCCTAAGGGTAAAAGCAAGGGTAAGGGTAAGGGTAAGGGTAAGGTTAAGGGTAAGGGTAAGGGTAAGGGTAAGGGTAAGGGTAAGCTTAAGGGTAAAAGCAAGGGTAAGGGTAAGGGTAAGGGTAAGGGTAAGGGTAAGGGTAAGGGTAAGGGTAAGCTTAAGGGTAAGGGTAAGGGTAAGGGTAAGCTTAAGGGTAAAAGCAAGGGTAGGGGTAAGGGTAAGGGTAAGGGTAAGGGTAAGCTTAAGGGTAAAAGCAAGGGTAAGGGTAAGGGTAAGGGTAAGGGTAAGGGTAAGGGTAAGGGTAAGGGTAAAGGTAAGGGTAAGGGTAAGCTTAAGGGTAAGGGTAAGGGTAAGCTTAAGGGTAAAAGCAAGGGTTAGGGTAAGGGTAAGGGTAAGGGTAAGGGTAAGGGTAAGGGTAAGGGTAAGGGTAAGCTTAAGGGTAAAAGCAAGGGTAAGGGTGAGGGTAAGGGTAAGGGTAAGGGTAAGGGTAAGCTTAAGGGTAAAAGCAAGGGTAAGGGTAAAGGTAAGGGTAAGGGTAAGGGTAAGGGTAAGGGTAAGGGTAAGGGTAAGCCTAAGGGTAAAAGCAAGGGTAAGGGTGAGGGTAAGGGTAAGCTTAAGGGTAAAAGCAAGGGTAAGGGTAAGGGTAAGGGTGAGGGTAAGGGTAAGGGTAAGGGTAAGGGTAAGCTTAAGGGTAAGGGTAAGGCCAAGGGTAAGCTTAAGGGTAAAAGCAAGGGTAAGGGTAAGGGTAAGGGTAAGGGTAAGGGTGAGGGTAAGGGTAAGGGTAAGGGTAAGGGTAAGCTTAAGGGTAAGGGTAAGGGTAAGGGTAAGGGTAAGCTTAAGGGTAAAAGCAAGGGTTAGGGTAAGGGTAAGGGTAAGGGTAAGGGTAAGGGTAAGGGTAAGGGTAAGCTTAAGGGTAAGGGTAAGGGTAAGGGTAAGGGTAAGCTTAAGGGTAAAAGCAAGGGTTAGGGTAAGGGTAAGAGTAAGGGTAAGGGTAAGGGTAAGGGTAAGGGTAAGGGTAAGGGTAAGGGTAAGGGTAAGCTTAAGGGTAAAAGCAAGGGTAAGGGTGAGGGTAAGGGTAAGGGTAAGGGTAAGGGTAAGGGTAAGCTTAAGGGTAAAAGCAAGGACAAGGGTAAGGGTAAGGGTAAGGGTAAGGGTAAGGGTAAGGGTAAGGGTAAGGGTAAGTGTAAGGGTAAGCTTAAGGGTAAAAGCAAGGGTAAGGGTAAGGGTAAGGGTAAGGGTGAGCCTAAGGGTAAAAGCAAGGGTAAGGGTAAGGGTAAGGGTAAGGGTAAGCTTAAGGGTAAAAGCAAGGGTAAGGGTAAGGGTAAGGGTAAGGGTAAGGGTAAGGGTAAGGGTAAGCTTAAGGGTAAAAGCAAGGGTAAGGGTAAGGGTAAGGGTAAGGGTAAGGGTAAGGGTAAGGTTAAGCTTAAGGGTAAAAGCAAGGGTAGGGGTAAGGGTAAGGGTAAGGGTAAGGGTAAGGGTAAGGGTAAGGGTAAGGGTAAGCTTAAGGGTAAAAGCAAGGGTAAGGGTAAGGGTAAGGGTAAGGGTAAGGGTAAGGGTAAGGGTAAGGGTAAGGGTAAGGGTAAGGGTAAGGGTGAGGGTAAGGGTAAGGGTAAGCTTAAGGGTAAAAGCAAGGGTAAGGGTAAGGGTAAGGGTAAGGGTAAGGGTAAGGGTAAGGATAAGGGTAAAGGTAAGGGTAAGCCTAAGGGTAAAAGCAAGGGTAAGGGTAAGGGTAAGGGTAAGGTTAAGGGTAAGGGTAAGGGTAAGGGTAAGGGTAAGGGTAAGCTTAAGGGTAAAAGCAAGGGTAAGGGTAAGGGTAAGGGTAAGGGTAAGGGTAAGGGTAAGGGTAAGGGTAAGCTTAAGGGTAAGGGTAAGGGTAAGGGTAAGCTTAAGGGTAAAAGCAAGGGTAGGGGTAAGGGTAAGGGTAAGGGTAAGGGTAAGGGTAAGGGTAAGGGTAAGGGTAAGGGTAAGGGTAAGGGTAAGGGTAAGGGTAAGGGTAAGGGTAAGGGTAAGGGTAAGGGTAAGGGTAAGGGTAAGGGTAAGGGTAAGCTTAAGGGTAAAAGCAAGGGTAAGGGTAAGGGTAAGGGTAAGGGTAAGGGTAAGGGTAAGGGTAAGGGTAAGCTTAAGGGTAAAAGCAAGGGTAAGGGTAAGGGTAAGGGTAAGGGTAAGGGTAAGCCTAAGGGTAAAACAAGGGTAAGGGTAAGGGTAAGGGTAAGCTTAAGGGTAAAAGCAAGGGTAAGGGTAAGGGTAAGGGTGAGGGTAAGGGTAAGCTTAAGGGTTAAAGCAAGGGTAAGGGTAAGGGTAAGGGTAAGGGTAAGGGTAAAGGTAAGGGTAAGCCTAAGGGTGAAAGCAAGGGTAAGGGTGAGGGTAAGGGTAAGGGTAAGGGTAAGGGTAAGGGTAAGGGTAAGGGTAAGGGTAAGGGTAAGGGTAAGGGTAAGGGTAAGGGTAAGGGTAAGGGTAAGGGTAAGGGTAAGGGTAAGGGTAAGGGTAAGGGTAAGCTTAAGGGTAAAAGCAAGGGTAAGGGTAAGGGTAAGGGTAAGGGTAAGGGTAAGGGTAAGGGTAAGGGTAAGCTTAAGGGTAAAAGCAAGGGTAAGGGTAAGGGTAAGGGTGAGGGTAAGGGTAAGGGTAAGGGTAAGGGTAAGCTTAAGGGTAAAAGCAAGGGTAAGGGTTAGGGTAAGGGTAAGGGTAAGGGTAAGGGTAAGCTTGAGGGTAAAAGCAAGGGTAAGGGTAAGGGTAAGGGTAAGGGTAAAGGTAAGGGTAAGCCTAAGGGTAAAAGCAAGGGTAAGGGTAAGGGTAAGGGTAAGGGTAAGGGTAAGGGTAAGGGTAAGGGTAAGGGTAAGGGTAAGGGTAAGGGTAAGCTTAAGGGTATAAGCAAGGGTAAGGGTAAGGGTAAGGGTGAGGGTAAGGGTAAGGGTAAGGGTAAGCTTAAGGGTAAAAGCAAGGGTAAGGGTAAGGGTAAGGGTAAGGGTAAGGGTAAGGGTAAGCTCAAGGGTAAAAGCAAGGGTAAGGGTAAGGGTAAGGGTAAGGGTAAGGGTAAGGGTAAGGGTAAGGGTAAGGGTAAGGGTAAGGGTAAAGGTTAGGGTAAGCCTAAGGGTAAAAGCAAGGGTAAGGGTAAAGGTAAGGGTAAGGGTAAGGGTAAGGGTAAGGGTAAGGGTAAGGGTAAGGGTAAGGGTAAGGGTAAGGGTAAGGGTAAGGGTAAGGATAAGGGTAAGGGTAAGCTTAAGGGTAAAAGCAAGGGTAAGGGTAAGGGTAAGGGTAAGGGTAAGGGTAAGGGTAAGCTTAAGGGTAAAAGCAAGGGTAAGGGTAAGGGTAAGGGTGAGGGTAAGGGTAAGGGTAAGGGTAAGGGTAAGCTTAAGGGTAAAAGCAAGGGTAAGGGTAAGGGTAAGGGTAAGGGTAAGGGTAAGCTTAAGGGTGAAAGCAAGGGTAAGGGTAAGGGTAAGGGTAAGGGTAAGGGTAAGGGTAAGGGTAAGGGTAAGGGTAAAGGTAAGGGTAAGCCTAAGGGTAAAAGCAAGGGTAAGGGTAAGGGTTTGGGTAAGGGTAAGGGTAAGGGTAAGGGTAAGGGTAAGGGTAAGGGTAAGTGTAAGGGTAAGGGTAAGGGTAAGCTTAAGGGTAAAAGCAAGGGTAAGGGTAAGGGTAAGGGTAAGGGTAAGGGTAAGGGTGAGGGTAAAGGTAAGGGTAAGCCTAAGGGTAAAAGCAAGGGTAAGGGTAAGGGTAAGGGTAAGGGTAAGGGTAAGGGTAAGGGTAAGGGTAAGGGTAAGCCTAAGGGTAAAAGCAAGGGTAAGGGTAAGGGTAAGGGTAAGGTTAAGGGTAAGGGTAAGGGTAAGGGTAAGGGTAAGGGTAAGGGTAAGGGTAAGCTTAAGGGTAAAAGCAAGGGTAAGGGTAAGGGTAAGGGTAAGGGTAAGGGTAAGGGTAAGGGTAAGCTTAAGGGTAAGGGTAAGGCCAAGGGTAAGCTTAAGGGTAAAAGCAAGGGTAAGGGTAAGGGTAAGGGTAAGGGTAAGGGTAAGGGTAAGGGTAAGGGTAAGGGTAAGGGTAAGCTTAAGGGTAAGGGTAAGGGTAAGGGTAAGGGTAAGCTTAAGGGTAAAAGCAAGGGTTAGGGTAAGGGTAAGAGTAAGGGTAAGGGTAAGGGTAAGGGTAAGGGTAAGGGAAAGGGTAAGGGTAAGGGTAAGCTTAAGGGTAAAAGCAAGGGTAAGGGTGAGGGTAAGGGTAAGGGTAAGGGTAAGGGTAAGGGTAAGCTTAAGGGTAAAAGCAAGGACAAGGGTAAGGGTAGGGGTAAGGGTAAGGGTAAGGGTAAGGGTAAGGGTAAGGGTAAGTGTAAGGGTAAGCTTAAGGGTAAAAGCAAGGGTAAGGGTAAGGGTAAGGGTAAGGGTGAGCCTAAGGGTAAAAGCAAGGGTAAGGGTAAGGGTAAGGGTAAGGGTAAGGGTAAGCTTAAGGGTAAAAGCAAGGGTAAGGGTAAGGGTAAGGGTAAGGGTAAGGGTAAGGGTAAGGGTAAGCTTAAGGGTAAAAGCAAGGGTAAGGGTAAGGGTAAGGGTAAGGGTAAGGGTAAGGGTAAGGGTAAGGGTAAGGGTAAGGTTAAGCTTAAGGGTAAAAGCAAGGGTAGGGGTAAGGGTAAGGGTAAGGGTAAGGGTAAGGGTAAGGGTAAGGGTAAGCTTAAGGGTAAAAGCAAGGGTAAGGGTAAGGGTAAGGGTAAGGGTAAGGGTAAGGGTAAGGGTAAGGGTAAGGGTAAGGGTAAGGGTAAGGGTAAGGGTAAGGGTAAGGGTGAGGGTAAGGGTAAGGGTAAGCTTAAGGGTAAAAGCAAGGGTAAGGGTAAGGGTAAGGGTAAGGGTAAGGGTAAGGATAAGGGTAAAGGTAAGGGTAAGCCTAAGGGTAAAAGCAAGGGTAAGGGTAAGGGTAAGGGTAAGGTTAAGGGTAAGGGTAAGGGTAAGGGTAAGGGTAAGGGTAAGCTTAAGGGTAAAAGCAAGGGTAAGGGTAAGGGTAAGGGTAAGGGTAAGGGTAAGGGTAAGGGTAAGGGTAAGCTTAAGGGTAAGGGTAAGGGTAAGGGTAAGCTTAAGGGTAAAAGCAAGGGTAGGGGTAAGGGTAAGGGTAAGGGTAAGGGTAAGCTTAAGGGTAAAAGCAAGGGTAAGGGTAAGGGTAAGGGTAAGGGTAAGGGTAAGGGTAAGGGTAAGGGTAAAGGTAAGGGTAAGGGTAAGCTTAAGGGTAAGGGTAAGGGTAAGCTTAAGGGTAAAAGCAAGGGTTAGGGTAAGGGTAAGGGTAAGGGTAAGGGTAAGGGTAAGGGTAAGGGTAAGGGTAAGCTTAAGGGTAAAAGCAAGGGTAAGGGTGAGGGTAAGGGTAAGGGTAAGGGTAAGGGTAAGCTTAAGGGTAAAAGCAAGGGTAAGGGTAAAGGTAAGGGTAAGGGTAAGGGTAAGGGTAAGGGTAAGGGTAAGGGTAAGCCTAAGGGTAAAAGCAAGGGTAAGGGTGAGGGTAAGGGTAAGCTTAAGGGTAAAAGCAAGGGTAAGGGTAAGGGTAAGGGTGAGGGTAAGGGTAAGGGTAAGGGTAAGGGTAAGCTTAAGGGTAAGGGTAAGGCCAAGGGTAAGCTTAAGGGTAAAAGCAAGGGTAAGGGTAAGGGTAAGGGTAAGGGTAAGGGTGAGGGTAAGGGTAAGGGTAAGGGTAAGGGTAAGCTTAAGGGTAAGGGTAAGGGTAAGGGTAAGGGTAAGCTTAAGGGTAAAAGCAAGGGTTAGGGTAAGGGTAAGGGTAAGGGTAAGGGTAAGGGTAAGGGTAAGGGTAAGCTTAAGGGTAAGGGTAAGGGTAAGGGTAAGGGTAAGCTTAAGGGTAAAAGCAAGGGTTAGGGTAAGGGTAAGAGTAAAGGTAAGGGTAAGGGTAAGGGTAAGGGTAAGGGTAAGGGTAAGGGTAAGGGTAAGCTTAAGGGTAAAAGCAAGGGTAAGGGTGAGGGTAAGGGTAAGGGTAAGGGTAAGGGTAAGGGTAAGCTTAAGGGTAAAAGCAAGGACAAGGGTAAGGGTAAGGGTAAGGGTAAGGGTAAGGGTAAGGGTAAGGGTAAGGGTAAGTGTAAGGGTAAGCTTAAGGGTAAAAGCAAGGGTAAGGGTAAGGGTAAGGGTAAGGGTGAGCCTAAGGGTAAAAGCAAGGGTAAGGGTAAGGGTAAGGGTAAGGGTAAGCTTAAGGGTAAAAGCAAGGGTAAGGGTAAGGGTAAGGGTAAGGGTAAGGGTAAGGGTAAGGGTAAGCTTAAGGGTAAAAGCAAGGGTAAGGGTAAGGGTAAGGGTAAGGGTAAGGGTAAGGGTAAGGTTAAGCTTAAGGGTAAAAGCAAGGGTAGGGGTAAGGGTAAGGGTAAGGGTAAGGGTAAGGGTAAGGGTAAGGGTAAGGGTAAGCTTAAGGGTAAAAGCAAGGGTAAGGGTAAGGGTAAGGGTAAGGGTAAGGGTAAGGGTAAGGGTAAGGGTAAGGGTAAGGGTAAGGGTAAGGGTGAGGGTAAGGGTAAGGGTAAGCTTAAGGGTAAAAGCAAGGGTAAGGGTAAGGGTAAGGGTAAGGGTAAGGGTAAGGGTAAGGATAAGGGTAAAGGTAAGGGTAAGCCTAAGGGTAAAAGCAAGGGTAAGGGTAAGGGTAAGGGTAAGGTTAAGGGTAAGGGTAAGGGTAAGGGTAAGGGTAAGGGTAAGCTTAAGGGTAAAAGCAAGGGTAAGGGTAAGGGTAAGGGTAAGGGTAAGGGTAAGGGTAAGGGTAAGGGTAAGGGTAAGCTTAAGGGTAAGGGTAAGGGTAAGGGTAAGCTTAAGGGTAAAAGCAAGGGTAGGGGTAAGGGTAAGGGTAAGGGTAAGGGTAAGGGTAAACTTAAGGGTAAAAGCAAGGGTAAGGGTAAGGGTAAGGGTAAGGGTAAGGGTAAGGGTAAGGGTAAGGGTAAGGGTAAGGGTAAGGGTAAGGGTAGGGGTAAGCTTAAGGGTAAGGGTAAGGGTAAGGGTAAGGGTAAGCTTAAGGGTAAAAGCAAGGGTTAGGGTAAGGGTAAGGGTAAGGGTAAGGGTAAGGGTAAGGGTAAGGGTAAGCTTAAGGGTAAAAGCAAGGGTAAGGGTGAGGGTAAGGGTAAGGGTAAGGGTAAGGTTAAGCTTAAGGGTAAAAGCAAGGGTAAGGGTAAAGGTAAGGGTAAGGGTAAGGGTAAGGGTAAGGGTAAGGGTAAGGGTAAGCCTAAGGGTAAAAGCAAGGGTAAGGGTGAGGGTAAGGGTAAGGGTAAGGGTAAGCTTAAGGGTAAAAGCAAGGGTAAGGGTAAGGGTAAGGGTAAGGGTAAGGGTAAGGGTAAGGGTAAGGGTAAGGGTAAGGGTAAGGGTAAGCTTAAGGGTAAAAGCAAGGGTAAGAGTAAGGGTAAGGGTAAGGGTAAGGGTAAGGGTAAGGGTAAGGTTAAGCTTAAGGGTAAAAGCAAGGGTAGGGGTAAGGGTAAGGGTAAGGGTAAGGGTAAGGGTAAGGGTAAGGGTAAGGGTAAGGGTAAGCTTAAGGGTAAAAGCAAGGGTAAGGGTAAGGGTAAGGGTAAGGGTAAGGGTAAGGGTAAGGGTAAGGGTAAGGGTAAGGGTAAAAGCAAGGGTAAGGGTAAGGATAAGGGTAAGGGTAAGGGTAAGGGTAAGGGTAAGGGTAAGGGTAAGGGTAAGGGTAAGGGTAAGCTTAAGGGTAAAAGCAAGGGTAAGGGTAAGGGTAAGGGTAAGGGTAAGGGTGAAGGTAAGGGTAAGCCTAAGGGTAAAAGCAAGGGTAAGGGTAAGGGTAAGGGTAAGGGTAAGGGTAAGGGTAAGGGTAAGGGTAAGGGTAAGGGTAAGGGTGAGCTTAAGGGTAAAAGCAAGAGTAAGGGTAAGGGTAAGGGTAAGGGTAAGGGTAAGGGTAAGGGTAAGGGTAAGGGTAAGGGTAAGGGTAAGGGTAAGGGTAAGGGTAAATTAAGGGTAAGGGTAAGGGTAAGGGTAAGGGTAAGCTTAAGGGTAAAAGCAAGGGTAAAGGTAAGGGTAAGGGTAAGGGTAAGGGTAAGCTTAAGGGTAAAAGCAAGGGCAAGGGTAAGGGTAAGGGTAAGGGTAAGGGTAAGGGTAAGGGTAAGGGTAAGGGTAAGGGTAAGGGTAAGGGTAAGGGTAAGGGTAAGGGTAAGGGTGAGGGTAAGCTTAAGGGTAAGGGTAAGGGTAAGGGTAAGGGTAAGCTTAAGGGTAAAAGCAAGGGTAAGGGTAAGGGTAAGGGTAAGGGTAAGGGTAAGCTTGAGGGTAAAAGCAAGGGTAAGGGTAAGGGTAAGGGTAAGGGTAAGGGTAAGGGTAAGGGTAAGCTCAAGGGTAAATGCAAGGGTAAGGGTAAGGGTAAGGGTAAGGGTAAGGGTAAGGGTAAGGGTAAGGGTAAGGGTAAGGGTAAAGGTAAGGGTAAGCCTAAGGGTAAAAGCAAGGGTAAGGGTAAGGGTAAGGGTAAGGGTAAGGGTAAGGGTAAGGGTAAGGGTAAGGGTAAGGGTAAGGGTAAGGGTAAGGGTAAGGGTAAGGGTAAGGGTAAGGGTAAGGGTAAGTGTAAGGGTAAGGGTAAGCTTAAGGGTAAAAGCAAGGGTAAGGGTAAGGGTAAGGGTAAGGGTAAGCCTAAGGGTAAAAACAAGGGTAAGGGTAAGGGTAAGGGTAAGGGTAAGGGTAAGGGTAAGGGTAAGGGTAAGGGTAAGCTTAAGGGTAAAAGCAAGGGTAAGGGTAAGGGTAAGGGTTAAGGTAAGGGTAAGGGTAAGCTTAAGGGTAAAAGCAAGGGTAAGGGTAAGGGTAAGGGTAAGGGTAAGGGTAAGGGTAAGGGTAAGGGTAAGGGTAAGCTTAAGGGTAAAAGCAAGGGTAAGGGTAAGGGTAAGGGTAAGGGTAAGGGTAAGGGTAAGGGTAAGCTTAAGGGTAAAAGCAAGGGTAAGGGTAAGGGTAAGGATAAGGGTAAGGGTAAGGGTAAGGGTAAGGGTAAAGTTAAGGGTAAGCCTAAGGGTAAAAGCAAGGGTTAGGGTAAGGGTAAGGGTAAGGGTAATGGTAAGGGTAAGGGTAAGGGTAAGGGTAAGGGTAAGGGTAAGGGTAAGGGTAAGGGTAAGGGTAAGGGTAAGGGTAAGGGTAAGGGTAAGGGTAAGGGTAAGGGTAAGGGTAAGGGTAAGGGTAAGGGTAAGGGTAAGGGTAAAAGCAAGGGTAAGGGTAAGGGTAAGGGTAAGGGTAAGGCTAAGGGTGAAAGCAAGGGTAAGGGTAAGGGTAAGGGTAAGGGTAAGGGTAAGCTTAAGGGTAAAAGCAAGGGTAAGGGTAAGGGTAAGGGTAAGGGTAAGGGTAAGGGTAAGGGTAAGGGTAAGGGTAAGGGTAAGGGTAAGGGTAAGGGTAAGGGTAAGGGTAAGGGTAAGGGTAAGGGTAAGCTTAAGGGTAAAAGCAAGGCTAAGGGTAAGGGTAAGGGTAAGGGTAAGGGTAAGGGTAAGGGTAAGCTTAAGGGTAAAAGCAAGGGTAAGGGTAAGGGTAAGGGTAAGGGTAAGGGTAAGGGTAAGGGTAAGGGTAAGGGTAAGGGTAAAGGTAAGGGTAAGCCTAAGGGTAAAAGCAAGGGTTAGGGTAAGGGTAAGGGTAAGTGTAAGGGTAAGGGTAAGGGTAAGGGTAAGGGTAAGGGTAAGGGTAAGGGTAAGGGTAAAGGTAAGGGTAAGGGTAAGGGTAAGGGTAAGGGTAAGGGTAAGGGTAAGGGTAAGGGTAAGGGTAAGGGTAAGGGTAAGGGTAAGGGTAAGGGTAAGGGTAAGGGTAAGGGTAAGGGTAAGGGTAAGGGTAAGGGTAAGGGTAAGGGTAACGGTAAGGGTAAGCTTAAGGGTAAAAGCAAGGGTAAGGGTAAGGGTGAGGGTAAGGGTAAGCCTAAGGGTAAAAGCAAGGGTAAGGGTAAGAGTAAGGGTAAGGGTAAGGGTAAGGGTAAAGGTAAGGGTAAGCCTAAGGGTAAAAGCAAGGGTAAGGGTAAGGGTAAGGGTAAGGGTAAGGGTAAGGGTAAGGGTAAGGGTAAGGGTAAGCTTAAGGGTAAAAGCAAGGGTAAGGGTAAGGGTAAGGGTAAGGGTAAGGGTAAGGGTAAGGGTAAGCTTAAGGGTAAAAGCAAGGGTAAGGGTAAGGGTAAGGGTAAGCTTAAGGGCAAGGGTAAGGGTAAGGGTAAGGGTAAGGGTAAGCTTAAGGGTAAAAGCAAGGGTATGGGTAAGGGTAAGGGTAAGGGTAAGGGTAAGGGTAAGCTTAAGGGTAAAAGCAAGGGTAAGGGTAAGGGTAAGGGTAAGGGTAAGGGTAAGGGTAAAGGTAAGGGTAAGCCTAAGGGTAAGAGCAAGGGTAAGGGTAAGGGTAAGGGTAAGGGTAAGGGTAAGCTTAAGGGTAAAAGCAAGGGTAAGGGTAAGGGTAAGGGTAAGGGTAAGGGTAAGGGTAAGGGTAAGCTTAAGGGTAAAAGCAAGGGTAAGGGTAAGGGTAAGGGTAAGCTTAAGGGTAAAAGCAAGGGTAAGGGTAAGGGTAAGGGTAAGGGTAAGCTTAAGGGTAAAAGCAAGGGAAGGGTAAGGGTAAGGGTAAGGGTAAGGGTAAGGGTAAGGGTAAGGGAAAGGGTAAGGGTAAGCTTAAGGGTAAAAGCAAGGGAAAGGGTAAGGGTAAGGGTAAGGGTAAGAGTAAGGGTAAGCTTAAGGGTAAAATCAAGGGTAAGGGTAAGGGTAAGGGTAAAGGGTAAGGGTAAGGGTAAGGGTAAGGGTAAGGGTAAGGGTAAGGGTAAGGGTAAGGGTAAGGGTAAAGGTAAGGGTAAGCCTAAGGGTAAAAGCAAGGGTAAGGGTAAGGGTAAGGGTAAGGGTAAGGGTAAGGGTAAGGGTGAGGGTAAGGGTAAGGGTAAGGGTAAGGGTAAGGGTAAGGGTAAGGGTAAGGGTAAGGGTAAGGGTAAGGGTAAGGGTAAGGGTAAGGGTAAGGGTAAGGGTAAGGGTAAGGGTAAGGGTAAGGGTAAGGGTAAGGGTAAGGGTAAGCCTAAGGGTAAAAGCAAGGGTAAGGGTAAGGTTAAGGGTAAGGGTAAGGGTAAGCTTAAGGGTAAAAGCAAGGGTAAGGGTAAGGGTAAGGGTAAGGGTAAGCTTAAGGGTAAAAGCAAGGGTAAGGGTAAGGG
Source organism: Myrrha octodecimguttata (assembly GCA_958510865.1). Classification (NCBI taxonomy): domain Eukaryota; kingdom Metazoa; phylum Arthropoda; class Insecta; order Coleoptera; family Coccinellidae; genus Myrrha; species Myrrha octodecimguttata. The sequence goes on from CAUEHS010000536.1 coordinate 27,480, forward strand.
TAAGGGTAAGGGTAAGGGTAAGGGTAAGGGTAAGGGTAAGGGTAAGGGTAAGGGTAAGGGTAAAGGTAAGGGTGAGCCTAAGGGTAAAAGCAAGGGTAAGGGTAAGGGTAAGGGTAAGGGTAAGGGTAAGGGTAAGGGTAAGGGTAAGGGTAAGGGTAAGGGTAAGGGTAAGGGTAAGGGTAAGGGTAAGGGTAAGGGTAAGCTGAAGGGTAAAAGCAAGGGTAAGGGTAAGGGTAAGGGTAAGGGTAAGGGTAAGGGTAAGCTTAAGGGTAAAAGCAAGGGTAAGGGTAAGGGTAAGGGTAAGTGTAAGGGTAAGGGTAAGGGTAAGGGTAAGGGTAAGGGTAAGGGTAAGGGTAAGCTTAAGGGTAAAAGTAAGTGTAAGGGTAAGGGTAAGGGTAAGGGTAAGGGTAAGGGTAAGGGTAAGGGTAAGGGTAAGGGTAAGGGTAAGCTTAAGGGTAAAAGCAAGGGTAAGGGTAAGGGTAAGGGTAAGGGTAAGGGTAAGGGTAAGGGTAAAGGTAAGGGTAAGCCTAAGGGTAAAAGCAAGGGTAAGGGTAAGGGTAAGGGTAAGGGTAAGGGTAAGGGTAAGGGTAAGGGTAAGGGTAAGGGTAAGGGTAAGGGTAAGGGTAAGCTTAAGGGTAAAAGCAAGGGTAAGGGTGAGGGTAAGGGTAAGGGTAAGGGTAAGGGTAAGGGTAAGGGTAAGGGTAAGGGTAAGGGTAAGGGTAAGGGTAAGCTTAAGGGTAAGGGTAAGGGTAAGGGTAAAGGTAAGCTTAAGGGTAAAAGCAAGGGTAAGGTTAAGGGTAAGGGTAAGGGTAAGGGTAAGGGTAAGCTTAAGGGTAAAAGCAAGGGTAAGGGTAAGGGTAAGGGTAAGGGTAAGGGTAAGGGTAAGGGTAAGGGTAAGGGTAAGGGTAAGGGTAAGCTTAAGGGTAAGGGTAAGGGTAAGGGTAAGCTTAAGGGTAAAAGCAAGGGTAAGGGTAAGGGTAAGGGTAAGGGTAAGGGTAAGGGTAAGGGTAAGGGTAAGGATAAGGGTAAGGGTAAGGGTAAGCTTAAGGGTAAAAGCAAGGGTAAGGGTAAGGGTAAGGGTAAGGGTAAGGGTAAGCTTAAGGGTAAAAGCAAGGGTAAGGGTAAGGGTAAGGGTAAGGGTAAGGGTAAGGGTAAGGGTAAGGGTAAGGGTAAAGGTAAAAGGTAAGGGTAAGCCTAAGGGTAAAAGCAAGGGTAAGGGTAAGGGTAAGGGTATGGGTAAGGGTAAGGGTAAGGGTAAGGGTAAGGGTAAGGGTAAGGGTAAGGGTAAGTGTAAGGGTAAGGGTAAGGGTAAGGGTAAGGGTAAGCTTAAGGGTAAAAGCAAGGGTAAGGGTAAGGGTAAGGGTAAGGGTAAGGGTAAGGGTAAGGGTAAGGGTAAGGGTAAGGGTAAGGGTAAGGGTGAGGGTAAGGGTAAGGGTAAGCTTAAGGGTAAGGCTAGGGGTAAGGGTAAGGGTAAGCTTAAGGGTAAAGGCAAGGGTAAGGGTAAGGGTAAGGGTAAGGGTAAGGGTAAGGGTAAGGGTAAGCTTAAGGGTAAATGCAAGTGTAAGGGTAAGGGTAAGAGTAAGGGTAAGGGTAAGGGTAAGGGTAAGGGTAAGGGTAAGGGTAAGGGTAAGGGTAAGCTTAAGGGTTAAAGCAAGGGTAAGGGTAAGGGTAAGGGTAAGGGTAAGGGTAAGGGTAAGGGTAAGGGTAAGGGTAAGGGTAAGGGTAAGGGTAAGGGTAAGGGTAAGGGTAAGGGTAATGGTAAAGGTAAGGGTAATCCTAAGGGTAAAAGCAAGGGTAAGGGTAAGGGTAAGGGTAAGGGTAAGCTTAAGTGTAAAAGCAAGGGTAAGGGTAAGGGTAAGGGTAAGGGTAAGCCTGAGGGTAAAAGCAAGGGTAAGGGTGAGGGTAAGGGTAAGGGTAAGGGTAAGCTTAAGGGTAAAAGCAAGGGTAAGGGTAAGGGTAAGGGTAAGGGTAAGGGTAAGCTTAAGGGTAAAAGCAAGGGTAAGGGTAAGGGTAAGGGTAAGGGTAAGGGTTAGGGTAAGGGTAAGGGTAAGGGTAAGGGTAAGGGTAAGGGTAAGGGTAAAGTTAAGGGTAAGCCTAAGGGTAAAAGCAAGGGTTAGGGTAAGGGTAAGGGTAAGGGTAATGGTAAGGGTAAGGGTAAGGGTAAGGGTAAGGATAAGGGTAAGGGTAAGGGTAAGGGTAAGGGTAAGGGTAAGGGTAAGGGTAAGGGTAAGGGTAAGGGTAAGGGTAAGGGTAAGGGTAAGGGTAAGGGTAAGGGTAAGGGTAAGCTTAAGGGTAAAAGCAAGGGTAAGGGTAAGGGTAAGGGTAAGGGTAAGGCTAAGGGTGAAAGCAAGGGTAAGGGTAAGGGTAAGGGTAAGGGTAAGGGTAAGCTTAAGGGTAAAAGCAAGGGTAAGGGTAAGGGTAAGGGTAGGGGTAAGGGTAAGGGTAAGGGTAAGGGTAAGGGTAAGGGTAAGGGTAAGGGTAAGGGTAAGGGTAAGGGTAAGGGTAAGCTTAAGGGTAAAAGCAAGGCTAAGGGTAAGGGTAAGGGTAAGGGTAAGGGTAAGGGTAAGGGTAAGCTTAAGGGTAAAAGCAAGGGTAAGGGTAAGGGTAAGGGTAAGGGTAAGGGTAAGGGTAAGGGTAAGGGTAAGGGTAAGGGTAAGGGTAAAGGTAAGGGTAAGCCTAAGGGTAAAAGCAAGGGTTAGGGTAAGGGTAAGGGTAAGTGTAAGGGTAAGGGTAAGGGTAAGGGTAAGGGTAAGGGTAAGGGTAAGGGTAAAGGTAAGGGTAAGGGTAAGGGTAAGGGTAAGGGTAAGGGTAAGGGTAAGGGTAAGGGTAAGGGTAAGGGTAAGGGTAAGGGTAAGGGTAAGGGTAAGGGTAAGGGTAAGGGTAAGGGTAAGGGTAAGGGTAAGGGTAAGGGTAACGGTAAGGGTAAGCTTAAGGGTAAAAGCAAGGGTAAGGGTAAGGGTGAGGGTAAGGGTAAGCCTAAGGGTAAAAGCAAGGGTAAGGGTAAGAGTAAGGGTAAGGGTAAGGGTAAGGGTAAAGGTAAGGGTAAGCCTAAGGGTAAAAGCAAGGGTAAGGGTAAGGGTAAGGGTAAGGGTAAGGGTAAGGGTAAGGGTAAGGGTAAGCTTAAGGGTAAAAGCAAGGGTAAGGGTAAGGGTAAGGGTAAGGGTAAGGGTAAGGGTAAGCTTAAGGGTAAAAGCAAGGGTAAGGGTAAGGGTAAGGGTAAGGGTAAGGGTAAGGGTAAGGGTAAGGGTAAGCTTAAGGGTAAAAGCAAGGGTAAGGGTAAGGGTAAGGGTAAGCTTAAGGGTAAAAGCAAGGGTAAGGGTAAGGGTAAGGGTAAGGGTAAGCTTAAGGGTAAAAGCAAGGGTATGGGTAAGGGTAAGGGTAAGGGTAAGGGTAAGGGTAAGCTTAAGGGTAAAAGCAAGGGTAAGGGTAAGGGTAAGGGTAAGGGTAAGGGTAAGGGTAAAGGTAAGGGTAAGCCTAAGGGTAAAAGCAAGGGTAAGGGTAAGGGTAAGGGTAAGGGTAAGGGTAAGGGTAAGGGTAAGGGTAAGGGTAAGCTTAAGGGTAAAAGCGAAGGTAAGGGTAAGGGTAAGGGTAAGGGTAAGGGTAAGGGTAAGGGTAAGGGTAAGCTTAAGGGTAAAAGCAAGGGTAAGGGTAAGGGTAAGGGTAAGCTTAAGGGTAAAAGCAAGGGTAAGGGTAAGGGTAAGGGTAAGGGTAAGCTTAAGGGTAAAAGCAAGGGAAGGGTAAGGGTAAGGGTAAGGGTAAGGGTAAGGGTAAGGGTAAGGGAAAGGGTAAGGGTAAGCTTAAGGGTAAAAGCAAGGGAAAGGGTAAGGGTAAGGGTAAGGGTAAGGGTAAGAGTAAGGGTAAGCTTAAGGGTAAAATCAAGGGTAAGGGTAAGGGTAAGGGTAAAGGGTAAGGGTAAGGGTAAGGGTAAGGGTAAGGGTAAGGGTAAGGGTAAGGGTAAGGGTAAGGGTAAAGGTAAGGGTAAGCCTAAGGGTAAAAGCAAGGGTAAGGGTAAGGGTAAGGGTAAGGGTAAGGGTAAGGGTAAGGGTGAGGGTAAGGGTAAGGGTAAGGGTAAGGGTAAGGGTAAGGGTAAGGGTAAGGGTAAGGGTAAGGGTAAGGGTAAGGGTAAGGGTAAGGGTAAGGGTAAGGGTAAGGGTAAGGGTAAGGGTAAGGGTAAGGGTAAGGGTAAGGGTAAGCCTAAGGGTAAAAGCAAGGGTAAGGGTAAGGGTAAGGGTAAGGGTAAGGGTAAGCTTAAGGGTAAAAGCAAGGGTAAGGGTAAGGGTAAGGGTAAGGGTAAGCTTAAGGGTAAAAGCAAGGGTAAGGGTAAGGGTAAGGGTAAGGGTAAGGGTAAGGGTAAGGGTAAGGGTAAGGGTAAGGGTAAGGGTAAGGGTAAAGGTAAGGGTGAGCCTAAGGGTAAAAGCAAGGGTAAGGGTAAGGGTAAGGGTAAGGGTAAGGGTAAGGGTAAGGGTAAGGGTAAGGGTAAGGGTAAGGGTAAGGGTAAGGGTAAGGGTAAGGGTAAGCTGAAGGGTAAAAGCAAGGGTAAGGGTAAGGGTAAGGGTAAGGGTAAGGGTAAGGGTAAGCTTAAGGGTAAAAGCAAGGGTAAGGGTAAGGGTAAGGGTAAGTGTAAGGGTAAGGGTAAGGGTAAGGGTAAGGGTAAGGGTAAGGGTAAGGGTAAGCTTAAGGGTAAAAGTAAGTGTAAGGGTAAGGGTAAGGGTAAGGGTAAGGGTAAGGGTAAGGGTAAGGGTAAGGGTAAGGGTAAGGGTAAGCTTAAGGGTAAAAGCAAGGGTAAGGGTAAGGGTAAGGGTAAGGGTAAGGGTAAGGGTAAGGGTAAAGGTAAGGGTAAGCCTAAGGGTAAAAGCAAGGGTAAGGGTAAGGGTAAGGGTAAGGGTAAGGGTAAGGGTAAGGGTAAGGGTAAGGGTAAGGGTAAGGATAAGGGTAAGGGTAAGGGTAAGCTTAAGGGTAAAAGCAAGGGTAAGGGTGAGGGTAAGGGTAAGGGTAAGGGTAAGGGTAAGGGTAAGGGTAAGGGTAAGGGTAAGGGTAAGGGTAAGCTTAAGGGTAAGGGTAAGGGTAAGGGTAAAGGTAAGCTTAAGGGTAAAAGCAAGGGTAAGGTTAAGGGTAAGGGTAAGGGTAAGGGTACGGGTAAGCTTAAGGGTAAAAGCAAGGGTAAGGGTAAGGGTAAGGGTAAGGGTAAGGGTAAGGGTAAGGGTAAGGGTAAGGGTAAGGGTAAGGGTAAGGGTAAGCTTAAGGGTAAGGGTAAGGGTAAGCTTAAGGGTAAAAGCAAGGGTAAGGGTAAGGGTAAGGGTAAGGGTAAGGGTAAGGGTAAGGGTAAGGGTAAGGATAAGGGTAAGGGTAAGGGTAAGCTTAAGGGTAAAAGCAAGGGTAAGGGTAAGGGTAAGGGTAAGGGTAAGGGTAAGCTTAAGGGTAAAAGCAAGGGTAAGGGTAAGGGTAAGGGTAAGGGTAAGGGTAAGGGTAAGGGTAAGGGTAAGGGTAAAGGTAAAAGGTAAGGGTAAGCCTAAGGGTAAAAGCAAGGGTAAGGGTAAGGGTAAGGGTAAGGGTAAGGGTAAGGGTAAGGGTAAGGGTAAGGGTAAGGGTAAGGGTAAGGGTAAGGGTAAGTGTAAGGGTAAGGGTAAGGGTAAGGGTAAGGGTAAGCTTAAGGGTAAAAGCAAGGGTAAGGGTAAGGGTAAGGGTAAGGGTAAGGGTAAGGGTAAGGGTAAGGGTAAGGGTAAGGGTAAGGGTGAGGGTAAGGGTAAGGGTAAGCTTAAGGGTAAGGCTAGGGGTAAGGGTAAGGGTAAGCTTAAGGGTAAAGGCAAGGGTAAGGGTAAGGGTAAGGGTGAGGGTAAGGGTAAGGGTAAGGGTAAGGGTAAGCTTAAGGGTAAATGCAAGTGTAAGGGTAAGGGTAAGAGTAAGGGTAAGGGTAAGGGTAAGGGTAAGGGTAAGGGTAAGGGTAAGGGTAAGGGTAAGGGTAAGCTTAAGGGTTAAAGCAAGGGTAAGGGTAAGGGTAAGGGTAAGGGTAAGGGTAAGGGTAAGGGTAAGGGTAAGGGTAAGGGTAAGGGTAAGGGTAAGGGTAAGGGTAAGGGTAAGGGTAATGGTAAAGGTAAGGGTTATCCTAAGGGTAAAAGCAAGGGTAAGGGTAAGGGTAAGGGTAAGGGTAAGCTTAAGTGTAAAAGCAAGGGTAAGGGTAAGGGTAAGGGTAAGGGTAAGCCTGAGGGTAAAAGCAAGGGTAAGGGTAAGGGTAAGGGTAAGGGTAAGGGTAAGCTTAAGGGTAAAAGCAAGGGTAAGGGTAAGGGTAAGGGTAAGGGTAAGGGTAAGCTTAAGGGTAAAAGCAAGGGTAAGGGTAAGGGTAAGGGTAAGGGTAAGGGTTAGGGTAAGGGTAAGGGTAAGGGTAAGGGTAAGGGTAAGGGTAAGGGTAAGGGTAAGGGTAAGGGTAAGGGTAAGGGTAAGGGTAAGGGTACCCTTACCCTTACCCTTACCCTTACCCTTACCCTTACCCTTACCCTTGCTTTTACCCTTAAGCTTACCCTTACCCTTACCCTTACCCTTACCCTTCCCCTTACTCTTACACTTACCCTTACCCTTATCCTTGCTTTTACCCTTAGGCTTACCCTTACCTTTACCCTTACACTTACCCTTACCCTTACCCTTACCCTTACCCTTGCTTTTACCCTTAAGCTTACCCTTACCCTTACCCTTACCCTTACCCTTAAGCTTACCCTTACCCTTACCCTTACCCTTACCCTTACCCTTACCCTTACCCTTACCCTTACCCTTACCCTTGCTTTTACCCTTAACCTTACCCTTACCCTTACCCTTACCCTTACCCTTACCCTTGCTTTTACCCTTAAGCTTACCCTTACCCTTACCCTTACCCTTACCCTTAAGCTTTCCCTTACCCTTACCCTTACCCTTACCCTTACCCTTACCCTTACCCTTACCCTTACCCTTACCCTTACCCTTACCCTTACCCTTACCCTTACCCTTACCCTTACCCTTACCCTTACCCTTACCCTTACCCTTGCTTTTACCCTTAAGCTTACCCTTACCCTTACCCTTACCCTTACCCTTAAGCTTACCCTTACCCTTACCCTTACCCTTACCCTCACCCTTACTCTTACCCTTGCTTTTACCCTTAAGCTTACCCTTACCCTTACCCTTACCCTTACCCTTAAGCTTACCCTTACCCTTACCCTTACCCTTACCCTTACCCTTGCTTTTACCCTTAAGCTTACCCTTACCCTTACCCTTACCCTTACCCTTAAGCTTACCCTTACCCTTACCCTTACCCTTACCCTTACCCTTACCCTTACCCTTACCCTTACCCTTACCCTTACCCTTACCCTTGCTTTTACCCTTAAGCTTACCCTTACCCTTACCCTTACCCTTACCCTTGCTTTTACCCTTAAGCTTACCCTTACCCTTACCCTTACCCTTACCCTTAAGCTTACCCTTACCCTTACCCTTACCCTTACCCTTACCCTTACCCTTACCCTTACCCTTACCCTTACCCTTACCCTTACCCTTACCCTTACCCTTGCTTTTACCCTTAAGCTTACCCTTACCCTTACCCTTAACCTTACCCTTACCCTTACCCTTACCCTTACCCTTACCCTTGCTTTTACCCTTAGGCTTACCCTTACCTTTACCCTTACCCTTACCCTTACCCTTACCCTTACCCTTACCCTTACCCTTACCCTTACCCTTACCTTTACCCTTACCCTTGCTTTTACCCTCAAGCTTACCCTTACCCTTACCCTTACCCTTACCCTTACCCTTACCCTTACTCTTGCTTTTACCCTTAAGCTTACCCTTACCCTTACCCTTACCCTTACCCTTACCCTTGCTTTAACCCTTAGGCTTACCCTTACCTTTTCCCTTACCCTTACCCTTGCTTTTACCCTTAATCTTATCCTTACCCTTACCCTTACCCTTACCCTTACCCTTACCCTTACCCTTACCCTTACCCTTACCCTTACCCTTACCCTTACCCTTACCCTTACCCTTACCCTAACCCTTACCCTTACCCTTACCCTTACCCTTACCCTTACCCTTACCCTTGCTTTTACCCTTAGGCTTACCCTTACCTTTACCCTTACCCTTACCCTTACCCTTACCCTTACCCTTGCTTTTACCCTTAAGCTTACCCTTACCCTTACCCTTACCCTTACCCTTACCCTTACCCTTACCCTTGCTTTTACCCTTAAGCTTACCCTTATCCTTACCCTTACCCTTACCCTTACCCTTACCCTTACCCTTACCCTTACCCTTACCCTTACCCTTACCCTTACCCTTACCCTTACCCTCACCCTTGCTTTTACCCTTAAGCTTACCCTTACCCTTACCCTTACCCTTACCCTTACCCTTACCCTTGCTTTTACCCTTAAGCTTACCCTTACCCTTACCCTTACCCTCACCCTTACCCTTGCTTTTACCCTTAGGCTTACCCTTACCCTTACCCTTACCCTTACCCTTGCTTTTACCCTTAAGCTTACCCTTACCCTTACCCTTACCCTTACTCTTACCCTTACCCTTACCCTTACCCTTACCCTTACCCTTGCCTTTACCCTTAGGCTTACCCTTACCTTTACCCTTACCCTTACCCTTACCCTTACCCTTACCCTTACCCTTACCCTTACCCTTACCCTTACCCTTACCCTTACCCTTACCCTTGCTTTTACCCTTAAGCTAACCCTTACCCTTACCCTTACCCTTAACCTTAACCTTACCCTTACCCTTGCTTTTACCCTTAAGCTCACCCTTACCCTTACCCTTACCCTTACCCTTACACTTACCCTTACCCTGACCCTCACCCTTGCTTTTACCCTTAAGCTTACCCTTACCCTTACCCTTACCCTTAAGCTTACCCTTACCCTTACCCTTACCCTTACACTTACCCTTACCCTTACCCTTGCTTTTACCCTTAAGCTTACCCTTACCCTTACCCTTACCCTTACCCTTACCCTTGCTTTTACCCTTAAGCTTACCCTTACCCTTACCCTTACCCTTAAGCTTACCCTTACCCTTACACTTACCCTTACCCTTGACCTTACCCTTACCCTTGCTTTTACCCTTAAGCTTACCCTTACCCTTACCCTTACCCTTACCCTTACCCTTACCCTTAACCTTACCCTTACCCTTACCCATACCCTTACCCTTACCCTTGCTTTTACCCTTAGGCTTACCCTTACCTTTACCCTTACCATTACCCTTACCCTTACCCTAACCATTACCCTTACCCTTGCTTTTACCCTTAAGCTTACCCTTACCCTTACCCTTACCCTTACCCTTACCCTTACCCTTACCCTTACCCTTACCCTTACCCTTACCCTTACTCTTACCCTTACCCTTGCTTTTACCCTTAAGCTTACCCTTACCCTTACCCTTACTCTTACCCTTACCCTTACCCTTACCCTTACCCTTGCTTTTACCCTTAAGCTTACCCTTACCCTTACCTTTACCCTTACCCTTACCCTTACCCTTACCCTTACCCTTACCCTTACCCTTACCCTTACCCTTACCCTTACCCTTACCCTTGCTTTTACCCTTAGGCTTACCCTTACCTTTAGCCTTACCCTTACCCTTACCCTTACCCTTAACCTTACCCTTGCTTTTACCCTTAAGCTTACCCTTACCCTTACCCTTACCCTTACTCTTACCCTTACCCTTGCTTTTACCCTTAAGCTTACCCTTACCCTTACCCTTACCCTTACACTTACCCTTGCTTTTACCCTTAGGCTTACCCTTACCCTTACCCTTACCCTTACCCTTAAGCTTACCCTTACCCTTACCCTTACCCTTACCCTTACCCTTACCCTTACCCTTACCCTTACCCTTACCCTTACCCTTACCCTTACCCTTACCCTTGCTTTTACCCTTAAGATTACCCTTACCCTTACCCTTACCCTTACCCTTACCCTTACCCTCACCCTTACCCTTACCCTTGCTTTGACCCTTAGGCTTACCCTTACCTTTACCCTTACCCTTACCCTTACCCTTACCCTTACCCTTACCCTTACCCTTACCCTTACCCTTACCCTTGCTTTTACCCTTAAGCTTACCCTTACCCTTACCCTTACCCTTACCCTCACCCTTACCCTTGCTTTTACCCTTAAGCTTACCCTTACCCTTACCCTTACCCTTACCCTTACCCTTGCTTTTACCCTTAGGCTTACCCTTACCCTTACCCTTACCCTTACCCTTGCTTTTACCCTTAAGCTTACCCTTACCCTTACCCTTACCCTTACCCTTACCCTTACCCTTACCCTTACCCTTACACTTACCCTTACCCTTACCCTTACCCTTACCCTTACCCTTACCCTTACCCTTACCCTTACCCTTACCCTTACCCTTGCTTTTACCCTTAGGCTTAACCTTACCTTTACCCTTACCCTTACCCTTACCCTTACCCTTACCCTTACCCTTACCCTTACCCTTACACTTACCCTTACCCTTACCCTTGCTTTTACCCTTAAGCTTACCCTTACCCTTACCCTTACCCTTACCCTTACCCTTACCCTTACCCTTGCTTTTAGCCTTAAGCTTACCCTTACCCTTACCCTTACCCTTACCCTCACCCTTACCCTTACCCTTACCCTTGCTTATACCCTTAAGCTTACCCTTACCCTTACCCTTACCCTTACCCTTACCCTTACCCTTACCCTTACCCTTACCCTTACCCTTACCCTTACCCTTACCCTTACCCTTACCCTTACCCTTACCCTTACCCTTACCCTTACCCTTACCCTTGCTTTTACCCTTAGGCTTACCCTTACCTTTACCCTTACCCTTACCCTTACCCTTACCCTTACCCTTACCCTTACCCTTACCCTTGCTTTTACCCTTAAGCTTACCCTTACCCTTACCCTTACCCTTACCCTTACCCTAACCCTTACCCTTGCTTTTACCCTTAAGCTTACCCTTACCCTTACCCTTACCCTTACCCTTACCCTTACCCTTACCCTTACCCTTACCCTTGCTTTTACCCTTAAGCTTACCCTTACCCTTACCCTTACCCTTACCCTTACCCTTACCCTTACCCTTACCCTTATCCTTACCCTTGCTTTTACCCTTAAGCTTACCCTTACCCTTACCCTTACCCTTACCCTTACCCTTACCCTTACCCTTACCCTTACCCTTACCCTTGCTTTTACTCTTAGGCTTACCCTTACCTTTGCCCTTACCCTTACCCTTACCCTTACCCTCACCCTTACCCTTACCCTTGCTTTTACCCTTAAGCTTACCCTTACCCTTACCCTTACCCTTACCCTTACCCTTGCTTTTACCCTTAAGCTTACCCTTACCCTTACCCTTAACCTTACCCTTACCCTTGCTTTTACCCTTAGGCTTACCCTTACCCTTACCCTTACCCTTACCCTTGCTTTTACCCTTAAGCTTACCCTTACCCTTACCCTTACTCTTACCCTTACCCTTACCCTTACCCTTACCCTTACCCTTACCGTTACCCTTACCCTTACCCTTACCCTTACCCTTGCTTTTACCCTTAGGCTTACCCTTACCTTTACCCTTACCCTAACCCTTACCCTTACCCTTACCCTTACCCCTTACCCTTGCTTTTACCCTTAAGCTTACCCTTACCCTTACCCTTACCCTTACCCTTACCCTTACCCTTACCCTTAAGCTTACCCTTACCCTTGCTTTTACCCTTAAGCTTACCCTTACCCTTACCCTTACCCTTACCCTTACCCTTACCCTTACCCTTACCCTTACCCTTACCCTTACCCTTACCCTTACCCTTACCCTTGCTTTTACCCTTAGCTTACCCTTACCCTTACCCTTACCCTTACCCTACCCTTACCCTTACCCTTACCCTTACCCTTACCCTTACCCTTACCCTTACCCTTACCCTTACCCTTGCTTTTACCCTTAGGCTTACCCTTACCTTTACCCTTACCCTTACCCTTACCCTTACCCTTACCCTTACCCTTGCTTTTACCCTTAAGCTTACCCTTACCCTTACCCTTACCCTTAAGCTTACCCTTACCCTTACCCTTACCCTTACCCTTACCCTTACCCTTACCCTTACCCTTACCCTTACCCTTACCCTTACCCTTACCCTTACCCTTACCTTACCCCTTGCTTTTACCCTTAAGCTTACCCTTACCCTTACCCTTACCCTTACCCTTGCTTTTACCCTTAAGCTTACCCTTACCCTTACCCTTACCCTTAAGCTTACCCTTACCCTTACCCTTACCCTTACCCTTACCCTTACCCTTACCCTTACCCCTACCCCTTACCCTTACCCTTACCCTTACCCTTACCCTTACCCTTACCCTTACCCTTACCCTTACCCTTGCTTTTACCCTTAAGCTTACCCTTACCCTTACCCTTACCCTTACCCTTAAGCTTACCCTTACCCTTACCCTTACCCTTACCCTTAACCTTACCCTTGCTTTTACCCTTAAGCTTACCCTTACCCTTACCCTTACCCTTACCCTTAAGCTTACCCTTACCCTTACCCTTACCCTTACCCTTACCCTTGCTTTTACCCTTAAGCTTAGCCTTACCCTTACCCTTACCCTTACCCTTAAGCTTACCCTTACCCTTACCCTTACCCTTACCCTTACCCTTACCCTTACCCTTGCTTTTACCCTTAAGCTTACCCTTACCCTTACCCTTACCCTTACCCTTGCTTTTACCCTTAAGCTTACCCTTACCCTTACCCTTACCCTTACCCTTAAGCTTACCCTTACCCTTACCCTTAAGCTTACCCTTACCCTTACCCTTACCCTTACCCTTACCCTTACCCTTACCCTTGCTTTTACCCTTAAGCTTACCCTTACCCTTACCCTTACCCTTACCCTTACCCTTACCCTTACCCTTACCCTTACCCTTACCCTTACCCTTGCTTTTACCCTTAGGCTTACCCTTACCTTTACCCTTACCCTTACCCTTACCCTTACCCTTACCCTTACCCTTACCCTTACCCTTGCTTTTACCCTTAAGCTTACCCTTACCCTTACCCTTACCCTTACCCTTACCCTTACCCTTACCCTTACCCTTACCCTTGCTTTTACCCTTAAGCTTACCCTTACCCTTACCCTTACCCTAACCCTTACCCTTGCTTTTACCCTTAGGCTTACCCTTACCCTTACCCTTACCCTTACCCTTGCTTTTACCCTTAAGCTTACCTTTACCCTTACCCTTACCCTTACCCTTACCCTTACCCTTACCCTTACCCTTACCCTTACCCTTACCCTTACCCTTACCCTTACCCTTACCCTTACCCTTACCCTTACCCTTACCCTTGCTTTTACCCTTAGGCTTACCCTTACCATTACCCTTACCCTTACCCTTACCCTTACCCTTACCCTTGCTTTTACCCTTAAGCTTACCCTTACCCTTACCCTTACCCTTACCCTTACCCTTACCCTTACCCTAACCCTTACCCTTACCCTTACCCTTACCCTTGCTTTTACCCTTAAGCTTACCCTTACCCTTACCCTTACCCTTACCCTTACCCTTACCCTTACCCTTACCCTTACCCTTACACTTACCCTCACCCTTGCTTTTACCCTTAAGCTTACCCTTACCCTTTACCCTTACTCTTACCCTTACCCTTACCCTTGCTTTTACCCTTAAGCTTACCCTTACCCTTACCCTTACCCTTACCCTTACCCTTGCTTTTACCCTTAGGCTTACCCTTACCCTTACCCTTACCCTCACCCTTGCTTTTACCCTTAAGCTTACCCTTACCCCTTACCCTTACCCTTACTCTTACCCTTACCCTTACCCTTACCCTTACCCTTGCTTTTACCCTTAGGCTTACCCTTACCTTTGCCCTTACCCTTACCCTTACCCTTACCCTTACCCTTACCCTTACCCTTACCCTTACCCTTACCCTTACCCTTGCTTTTACCCTTAAGCTTACCCTTACCCTTACCCTTACCCTTACCCTTACCCTTACCCTTACCCTTACCCTTACCCTTACCCTTACCCCTTGCTTTTACCCTTAAGCTCACCCTTACCCTTACCCTTACCCTTACCCTTACCCTTACCCTTACCCTTACCCTTACCCTTACCCTTACTCTTACCCTTACCCTTGCTTTTACCCTTAAGCTTACCCTTACCCTTACCCTTACCCTTACCCTTAAGCTTACCCTTACCCTTACCCATACCCTTACCCTTACCATTACCCTTACCCTTAACCCTTGCTTTTACCCTTAAGCTTACCCTTACCCTTACCCTTACCCTTACCCTTACCCTTGCTTTTACCCTTAAGCTTACCCTTACCCTTACCCTTACCCTTACCCTTAAGCTTACCCTTACCCTTACCCTTACCCTTACCCTTACCCTTACCCTTACCCTTGCTTTTACCCTTAAGCTTACCCTTACCCTTACCCCTTACCCTTACCCTTACCCTTACCCTTACCCTTACCCTCACCCTTACCCTTACCCTTACCCTTACCCTTACCCTTACCCTTACCCTTACCCTTGCTTTTACCCTTAGGCTTACCCTTACCTTTACCCTTACCATTACCCTTACCCTTACCCTTACCCTTACCCTTACCCCTTACCCTTACCCTTGCTTTTTACCCTTAAGCTTACCCTTACCCTTACCCTTACCCTTACCCTTACCCTTACCCTTACCCTTACCCTTACCCTTACCCTTACCCTTACCCTACCTTACCCTTACCCTTACCCTTACCCTTACCCTTACCCTTACCCTTACCCTTACCTTACTACCCTTGCTTTTACCCTTAAGCTTACCCTTACCCTTACCCTTACCCTTACCCTTACCCTTACCCTTGCTTTTACCCTTAAGCTTACCCTTACCCTTACTCTTACCCCTACCCTTACCCTTACTCTTACCCTTACCCTTACCCTTACCCTTACCCTTGCTTTTACCCTTAGGCTTACCCTCACCTTTACCCTTACCCTTACCCTTACCCTTACCCTTACCCTTGCTTTTACCCTTAAGCTTACCCTTACCCTTACCCTTACCCTTACCCTTACCCTTAGCCTTACCCTTGCTTTTACCCTTAAGCTTACCCTTACTATTACCCTTACCCTTACCCTTACCCTTGCTTTTACCCTTAGGCTTACCCTTACCCTTACCCTTACCCTTACCCTTAAGCTTACCCTTACCCTTACCCTTACCCTTACCCTTACCCTCACCCTTACCCTTACCCTTACCCTTACCCTTGCTTTTACCCTTAAGCTTACCCTTACCCTTACCCTTACCCTTACCCTTACCCTTACCCTTACCCTTACCCTTACCCTTACCCTTACCCTTACCCTTACCCTTACCCTTACCCTTACCCTTACTTAGGGTAAGGGTAAGGGTAAGCTTAAGGGTAAAAGCAAGGGAAAGGGTAAGGGTAAGGGTAAGGGTAAGGGTAAGGGTAAGGGTAAGGGTAAGCTTAAGGGTAAGGGTAAGGGTAAGGGTAAGGGTAAGCTTAAGGGTAAAAGCAAGGGTAAGGGTAAGGGTAAGGGTAAGGGTAAGGGTAAGGGTAAGCTTAAGGGTAAGGGTAAGGGTAAGCTTAAGGGTAAAAGCAAGGGTAAGGTTAAGGGTAAGGGTAAGGGTAAGGGTAAGGGTAAGGGTAAGCTTAAGGGTAAGGATAAGGGTAAGGGTAAGGGTAAGCTTAAGGGTAAAAGCAAGGGTAAGGGTAAGGGTAAGGGTAAGGGTAAAGGTAAGGGTAAGGGTAAGGGTAAGGGTAAGGGTAAGGGTAAGGGTAAGGGTAAGCTTAAGGGTAAGGGTAAGGGTAAGGGTAAGCTTTAGGGTAAAAGCAAGGGTAAGGGTAAGGGTTAGGGTAAGGGTAAGGGTAAGCTTAAGGGTAAAAGTAAGGGTAAGGGTAAGGGTAAGGGTAAGGGTAAGGGTAAGGGTAAGGGTAAGGGTAAGGGTAAGGGTAAGGGTAAGGGTAAGGGTAAGCTTAAGGGTAAGGGTAAGGGTAAGGGTAAGCTTAAGGGTAAAAGCAAGGGTAAGGGTAAGGGTAAGGGTAAGGGTAAGGGTAAAGGTAAGGGTAAGCCTAAGGGTAAAAGCAAGGGTAAGGGTAAGGGTAAGGGTAAGGGTAAGGGTAAGGGTAAGGGTAAGGGTAAGGGTAAGGGTAAGCTTAAGGGTAAAAGCAAGGGTAAGGGTAAGGGTAAGGGTAAGGGTAAGGGTAAGGGTAAGGGTAAGGGTAAGGGTAAGCTTAAGGGTAAAAGCAAGGGTAAGGGTAAGGGTAAGGGTAAGGGTAAGGGTAAGGGTAAGGGTAAGGGTAAGGGTAAGGGTAAGGGTAAGCTTAAGGGTAAAAGCAAGGGTAAGGGTAAGGGTAAGGGTAAGGGTAAGGGTAAGGGTTAGGGTAAGGGTAAAGGTAAGGGTAAGCCTAAGGGTAAAAGCAAGGGTAAGGGTAAGGGTAAGGGTAAGGGTAAGGGTAAGGGTAAGGGTAAGGGTAAGGGTAAGGGTAAGGGTAAGAGTAAGGGTAAGGGTAAGGGTAAGCTTAAGGGTAAAAGCAAGGGTAAGGGTAAGGGTAAGGGTAAGGGTAAGCCTAAGGGTAAAAGCAAGGGTAAGGGTAAGGTTAAGGGTAAGGGTAAGGGTAAGCTTAAGGGTAAAAGCAAGGGTAAGGGTAAGGGTAAGGGTAAGGGTAAGGGTAAGCTTAGGGGTAAAAGCAAGGGTAAGGGTAAGGGTGAGGGTAAGGGTAAGGGTAAGGGTAAAGGTAAGGGTAAGCCTAAGAGTAAAAGCAAGGGTAAGGGTAAGGGTAAGGGTAAGGGTAAGGGTAAGGGTAAGGGTAAGGGTAAGGGTAAGGGTAAGGGTAAGGGTAAGCTTAAGGGTAAAAGCAAGGGTAAGGATAAGGGTAAGGGTAAGGGTAAGGGTAAGGGTAAGGGTAAGGGTAAGGGTAAGCTTTAGGGTAAAAGCAAGGGTAAGGGTAAGGGTAAGGGTAAGGGTAAGGGTAAGCTTACCCTTACCCTTACCCTTACCCTTACACTTACCCTTGCTTTTACCCTTAGGCTTACCCTTACCCTTACCCTTAAGCTTACCCTTACCCTTACCCTTACCCTTAGCCTTACCCTTACCCTTACCCTTACCCTTACCCTTACCCTTACCCTTACCCTTACCCTTACCCTTGCTTTTACCCTTAAGCTTACCCTTACCCTTACCCTTACCCTTACCCTTACCCTTACCCTTACCCTTACCCTTACCCTTGCTTTGACCCTTAGGCTTACCATTACCTTTACCCTTACCCTTACCCTTATCCTTACCCTTACCCTTACCCTTACCCTTACCCTTACCCTTACCCTTACCCTTACCCTTGCTTTTACCCTTAAGCTTACCCTTACCCTTACCCTTACCCTTGCTTTTACCCTTAAGCTTACCCTTACCCTTACCCTTACCCTTACCCTTACCCTTACCCTTACCCTTACCCTTGCTTTTACCCTTAGGCTTACCTTTACCCTTACCCTTACCCTTACCCTTGCTTTTACCCTTAAGCTTACCCTTACCCTTACCCTTACCCTTACCCTTACCCTTACCCTTACCCTTACCCTTACCCTTACCCTTACCCTTACCCTTACCCTTACCCTTACCCTTACCCTTACCCTTACCCTTACCCTTACCCTTACCCTTACCCTTGCTTTTACCCTTAGGCTTAACCTTACCTTTACCCTTACCCTTACCCTTACCCTTACCCTTACCCTTACCCTTACCCTTACCCTTACCCTTACCCTTACCCTTACCCTTACCCTTACCCTTACACTTACCCTTGCTTTTACCCTTAAGCTTACCCTTACCCTTACCCTTACCCTTACCCTTACCCTTACCCTTACCCTTACCCTTGCTTTTACCCTTAAGCTTACCCTTACCCTTACCCTTACCCTTACCCTCACCCTTACCCTTACCCTTACCCTTGCTTATACCCTCAAGCTTACCCTTACCCTTACCCTTACCCTTACCCTTACCCTTACCCTTACCCTTACCCTTACCCTTACCCTTACCCTTACCCTTACCCTTACCCTTACCCTTACCCTTACCCTTACCCTTACCCTTACCCTTACCCTTACCCTTACCCTTACCCTTACCCTTGCTTTTACCCTTAGGCTTACCCTTACCTTTACCCTTACCCTTACCCTTACCCTTACCCTTACCCTTACCCTTACCCTAACCCTTGCTTTTACCCTTAAGCTTACCCTTACCCTTACCCTTACCCTTACCCTAACCCTTACCCTTGCTTTTACCCTTAAGCTTACCCTTACCCTTACCCTTACCCTTACCCTTACCCTTACCCTTACACTTACCCTTACCCTTACCCTTACCCTTGCTTTTACCCTTAAGCTTACCCTTACCCTTACCCTTACCCTTACCCTTACCCTTACCCTTACCCTTACCCTTATCCTTACCCTTGCTTTTACCCTTAAGCTTACCCTTACCCTTACCCTTACCCTTACCCTTACCCTTACCCTTACCCTTACCCTTACCCTTGCTTTTACTCTTAGGCTTACCCTTACCTTTACCCTTACCCTTACCCTTACCCTTACCCTTACCCTTACCCTCACCCTTACCCTTACCCTTGCTTTTACCCTTAAGCTTACCCTTACCCTTACCCTTACCCTTACCCTTGCTTTTACCCTTAAGCTTACCCTTACCCTTACCCTTAACCTTACCCTTACCCTTGCTTTCACCCTTAGGCTTACCCTTACCCTTACCCTTACCCTTACCCTTGCTTTTACCCTTAAGCTTACCCTTACCCTTACCCTTACTCTTACCCTTACCCTTACCCTTACCCTTACCCTTACCCTTACCCTTACCCTTACCCTTACCCTTACCCTTGCTTTTACCCTTAAGCTTACCCTTACCCTTACCCTTACCCTCACCCTTACCCTTACCCTTACCCTTACCCTTACCCTTACCCTCACCCTTGCTTTTACCCTTAAGCTTACCCTTACCCTTACCCTTACCCTTACCCTTACCCTTACCCTTACCCTTACCCTTACCCTTACCCTTGCTTTTACCCTTAAGCTTACCCTTACCCTTACCCTTACCCTTACCCTTACCCTTACCCTTACCCTTACCCTTACCCTTACCCTTGCTTTTACCCTTAGGCTTACCCTTACCTTGACCCTTACCCTTACCCTTACCCTTACCCTTACCCTTGCTTTTACCCTTAAGCTTACCCTTACCCTTACCCTTACCCTTAAGCTTACCCTTACCCTTACCCTTACCCTTACCCTTACCCTTACCCTTACCCTTACCCTTACCCTTACCCTTACCCTTACCCTTACCCTTACCCTTGCTTTTACCCTTAAGCTTACCCTTACCCTTACCCTTACCCTTACCCTTACCCTTACCCTTACCCTTGCTTTTACCCTTAAGCTTACCCTTACCCTTACCCTTACCCTTAAGCTTACCCTTACCCTTACCCTTACCCTTACCCTTACCCTTACCCTTGCCCTTACCCTTACCCTTACCCTTACCCTTACCCTTACCCTTACCCTTACCCTTGCTTTTACCCTTAAGCTTACCCTTACCCTTACCCTTACCCTTACCCTTAAGCTTACCCTTACCCTTACCCTTACCCTTACCCTTACCCTTACCCTTAACCTAACCCTTGCTTTTACCCTTAAGCTTAAACTTACCCTTACCCTTACCCTTACCCTTAAGCTTACCCTTACCCTTACCCTTACCCTTACCCTTACCCTTGCTTTTACCCTTAAGCTTACCCTTACCCTTACCCTTACCCTTACCCTTACCCTTACCCTTACCCTTACCCTTACCCTTACCCTTACCCTTACCCTTACCCTTGCTTTTACCCTTAAGCTTACCCTTACCCTTACCCTAAGTAAGGGTAAGGGTAAGGGTAAGGGTAAGGGTAAGGGTAAGGGTAAGGGTAAGGGTAAGGGTAAGGGTGAGGGTAAGCTTAAGGTAAAAGCAAGGGTAAGGGTAAGGGTAAGGGTAAGGGTAAGGGTAAGGGTAAGGGTAAGGGTAAGGGTAAGCTTAAGGGTAAGGGTAAGGGTAAGGGTAAGGGTAAACCTAAGGGTAAAAGCAAGGGTAAGGGTAAGGGTAAGGGTAAGGGTAAGGGTAAGCTTAAGGGTAAAAGCAAGGGTAAGGGTAAGGCTAAGGGTAAGGGTAAGGGTAAGGGTAAGGGTAAGCTTAAGGGTAAAAGCAAGGGTAAGGGTAAGGGTAAGGGTAAGGGTAAGGGTAAGGGTAAGGGTAAGGGTAAAGGTGAGGGTAAGCCTAAGGGTAAAAGCAAGGGTAAGGGTAAGGGTAAGGGTAAGGGTAAGGGTAAGGGTAAGGGTGAGGGTAGGGGTAAGAGTAAGGGTAGGGGTAAGCTTAAGGGTAAAAGCAAGGGTAAGGGTAAGGGTAAGGGTAAGGGTAAGGGTAAGGGTAAGCTTAAGGGTAAAAGCAAGGGTAAGGGTAAGGGTAAGGGTAAGGGTAAGGGTAAGGGTAAGGGTAAGGGTAAGGGTAAGGGTAAGGGTAAGGGTAAGGGTAAGGGTAAGGGTAAGGGTAAGGGTAAGGGTAAGGGTAAGGGTAAGGGTAAGGGTAAGGGTAAGCTTAAGGGTAAAAGCAAGGGTAAGGGTAAGGGTAAGGGTAAGGGTAAGGGTAAGGGTAAGGGTAATGGTAAGGGTAAAGGTAAGGGTAAGCCTAAGGGTAAAAGCAAGGGTAAGGGTAAGGGTAAGGGTAAGGGTAAGGGTAAGGGTAAAGGTAAGGGTAAGGGTAAGGGTAAGGGTAAGGGTAAGGGTAAGGGTAAGCTTAAGGGTAAAAGCAAGGGTAAGGGTAAGGGTAAGGGTAAGGGTAAGGGTAAGGGTAAGGGTAAGGGTAAGCTTAAGGGTAAGGGTAAGGGTAAGGGTAAGGGTAAGCTTAAGGGTAAAAGCAAGGGTAAGGGTAAGGGTAAGGGTAAGGGTAAGGGTAAGCTTAAGGGTAAAAGCAAGGGTAAGGGTAAGGGTAAGGGTAAGTGTAAGGGTAAGGGTAAGCTTAAGGGTAAGGGTAAGGGTAAGGGTAAGGGTAAGCTTAAGGGTAAAAGCAAGGGTAAGGGTAAAAGTAAGGGTAAGGGTAAGGGTAAGGGTAAGGGTAAGGGTAAGGGTAAGGGTAAGGGTAAGGGTAAGGGTAAGGGTAAGGGTAAGGGTAAGGGTAAGGGTAAGGGTAAGCTTAAGGGTAAAAGCAAGGGTAAGGGTAAGGGTAAGGGTAAGGGTAAGGGTAAGGGTAAGGGTAAGGGTAAGGGTAAGGGTAAGGGTAAGGGTAAGGGTAAGGGTAAGGGTAAGGGTAAAGGTAAGGGTAAGCCTAAGGGTAAAAGCAAGGGTAAGGGTAAGGGTAAGGGTAAGAGTAAGGGTAAGGGTAAGGGTAAGGGTAAGCTTAAGGGTAAAAGCAAGGGTAAGGGTAAGGGTAAGGGTAAGGGTAAGCCTAAGGGTAAAAGCAAGGGTAAGGGTAAGGGTAAGGGTAAGGGTAAGGGTAAGCTTAAGGGTAAAAGCAAGGGTAAGGGTAAGGGTAAGGGTAAGGGTAAGGGTAAGGGTAAGCTTAAGGGTAAAAGCAGGGGTGAAGGGTAAGGGTAAGGAAAAGCAGGGGTGAGGGTAAGGGTAAGGGTAAGGGTAAGGGTAAGGGTAAGGGTAAGGGTAAGGGTAAGGGTAAGGGTAAGGGTAAGGGTAAGGGTAAGGGTAAGCTTAAGGGTAAAAGCAAGGGTAAGGGTAAGGATAAGGGTAAGGGTAAGGGTAAGGGTAAGGGTAAGGGTAAGGGTAAGGGTAAGGGTAAGGGTAAGGGTAAGCTTAAGGGTAAAAGCAAGGGTAAGGGTAAGGGTAAGGGTAAGGGTAAGGGTAAAGGTAAGGGTAAGCCTAAGGGTAAAAGCAAGGGTAAGGGTAAGGGTAAGGGTAAGGGTAAGGGTAAGGGTAAGGGTAAGGGTAAGGGTAAGGGTAAGGGTAAGGGTAAGGGTAAGGGTAAGGGTAAGGGTAAGGGTAAGGGTAAGGGTAAGCTTAAGGGTAAAAGCAAGGGTAAGGGTAAGGGTAAGGGAAAGGGTAAGCCTAAGGGTAAAAGCAAGGGTAAGGGTAAGGGTAAGGGTAAGGGTAAGGGTAAGCTTAAGGGTAAAAGCAAGGGTAAGGGTAAGGGTAAGGGTAAGGGTAAGGATAAGGGTAAGGGTAAGCTTAAGGGTAAAAGCAAGGGTAAGAGTAAGGGTAAGGGTAAGGGTAAGGGTAAGGGTAAGGGTAAGGGTAAAGGTAAGGGTAAGCCTAAGGGTAAAAGCAAGGGTAAGGGTAAGGGTAAGGGTAAGGGTAAGGGTAAGGGTAAGCTTAAGGGTAAAAGCAAGGGTAAGGGTAAGGGTAAGGGTAAGGGTAAGGGTAAGGGTAAGGGTAAGGGTAAGGGTAAGGGTAAGCTTAAGGGTAAGGGTAAGGGTAAGGGTAAGCTTAAGGGTTAAAGCAAGGGTAAGGGTAAGGGTAAGGGTAAGGGTAAGCTTAAGGGTAAAAGCAAGGGTAAGGGTAAGGGTAAGGGTGAGGGTAAGGGTAAGGGTAAGGGTAAGGGTAAGCTTAAGGGTAAGGGTAAGGGTAAGGGTAAGGGTAAGCTTAAGGGTAAAAGCAAGGGTAAGGGTAAGGGTAAGGGTAAGGGTAAGGGTAAGCTTAAGGGTAAGGGTAAGGGTAAGGGTAAGGGTAAGCTTAAGGGTAAAAGCAAGGGTAAGGTTAAGGGTAAGGGTAAGGGTAAGGGTAAGGGTAAGGGTAAGCTTAAGGGTAAGGGTAAGGGTAAGGG